>DWME01004603.1:0-16077 GCA_018244795.1 Parelbella ahira ahira
TTTATATGATTTATGGTAATAGCAATTAAAATTTTTAATAAAATGTATGATTATGTTGTACTGTTAATGTGCCGATATAATTTCATAACATCACGCTTGTATTTAATCGAAGCGGTAAGCAGAGGAGTGTAGTACCTACACTCTCACAATTCATGAGCTGTGTTAAACGACCCACAATGAAACATTGGTCAGATTATTGCCATATACCAGTCATAAACGTAAATATACCTAAGTATATAAAGGCGTAGGAGAGTATTATTTAAAAAAAATGATTAAGTATTTTGTAAATAAATATATCTCCAGTACTTGTATATAATAAACGCACTGTACAATTAGCACCAAGCTGGTTACCCTTTTACTAATTCACGGCAACCAACTGTTCAGTAACCCCTCAATGTTCCCATAAGGGTCGTTACGGACCCTCCATCGACAATCAAGTACCTACTCGTTGATTGTTATCGGAGGCTTCCGCGGCGATTAATAACTGCCAACAGATTAAACGTAACATCACGCCTGTAAGATACGAAGGGACGAAGGGCAAAGAAGTGTAGGTCACTCCCACGTTTCACCAGTTAATTAATTAACAAAGTAACAACTAACTGTGAACAAATTAATTGTTCTTTAATTGTATCTGCACTGAGTCGCGGTGGAGCACCGTGGCGATAGACGTTTCAAACTGCTGGCAAAGTGATGGACAAACATGACAAACAGCAGATATATAGTAAAAACAAAATGACAGAAGATTCAGGAATTTAGCACATACATACATATATTATGTACATATTTAGTAATAAATTATTTAGTACTGTTACTCTACTTACTTCTTTATAATACATGTTATATTGATTAAAAATAAATGTTTGCGTTATTTTACATTAGCCAATTAAGCTTTAGAACAAATCGTAACATATTAATGTCTTTATTAAAGCGAATTTCTAACGAAACATCGATATTAAATCTATCAGCGATATCGATATGAAACGGTAATAATATAAAAACATCAGCAACCGAATAAACGTTTCGATATAAAAAACCGTGTGTGTATGTTCAAAAATATTTTAATCACGCGTAGGCCGATTGTAAGACCAAAGGAAACGTCAAAGCGATACGACAAATAGGTCACTATTAACGTATGAGAGTTTAGAGCGAAAGTAAATGAAAAAAAGATATGAATGCATCGAGTCGGACCATAGGCTGATTACACATGATCAATTTTGCGACCATTCAGTGAACCTATGGTTTAAGTCGTACAGTCGATCAGTCGAATTTGGTAAAATCGTCCCGTAACGTGTAGAGATGATACACAGTAAATGGAGTAGTATAAACATTTCAGTTGATGGCAACTAACATGGAACAAAAAAGGGGAATAAAGATGGCGTTACGAATGGCCAAAATGTAAATCAATATTTTTTTTTTTATCCGGCATGGAGATATGCTTCTACACTTCCAAGTTATTCATCAGTACCTACCTCTTTCAAAAAGTGGAGATGTCGCCCCTGTTTAGGATGTGAAGGCTTTTGTTGGAGAATATAAGGATCATAGAAAATTGTGAGCGTTGCAGTAGCCTAGAGAAATACATAGTAAAATAACATGGTAAAGAAAAATCGTATTTATCTGATATTTCAAATTATGATTAAGTATTTAATATTACTCAAATTTTGTTCCATTCCATCCTGTCCTGTCTCTTTCCGTCGGTCAGTTCATCCATTCATCCATGCATGCACCTAGCTGTTTTCTTACGGTCGTCAGCTCCTTATGCTCCAGACTTATGCTGCTTTATCCAAAAGTTTTAGTTGCAGCTGATCGTAAATTAGAACAGTTATTGTTTTAATTCACTGTTTGTCGACAAATAATACATACTTACAAATGACAATATTCAAATCGCACTCATAGTTGCGAATTTCGAATACCTATAAATCATAAATTGAATGTAAGCGTATGGTCACGCCTGTAATCCCCGAAGGCGTAGGCAGAAAAGCGTAGTACAGTCCCACGTTTCATCAGTTACGTTTACGTCCCATGGAATAGGTGGTGAACCCATTGCCATAAACCGGGCACAGATCCAAACTTCGAGCCATTACTAGATATTCTAAATTAGAAAAATCCAATAGGGCCCGACTTTAAATGTAATTGAAATACACCCGATATTTAATCGCTAGTAGCGCTGACTTAGTAGAACTGGGAACTATATTTTTATCACTACCATCATCTACTTTGTATCATCATCATCCAACCTTTATCGTTGCTCTTAAACACGGGTTTCCAATCAAAATGACAACTTGGAAAATAAAGGGTATGGACAAAAGTTTCACTTTGATTCTTAAATTTGGCCGAATAATGATAACTTGGGGTAAATTAAGAAAACTGAATTTCACCACAAGTTAGATCGTGCTTGCGCCACGGTGCCAAATGGCCGATAAGATAAACAAATCTATGCTTTTTAATTAATGCCTATTATATGTAATTTTATACGCAGAATTAATACTTGTACCCAGTACGAAAAAAATACTTCTGGTGGAAATCATGATAATGGTGATGTTGTTGAAATATATATTTTTAAATTAAAATTCATAACGTATTATTTCATACGCAGATTTTATACTTATGCTCAGTACAAAATAGTTACTTCTGATTGGGAATCAAACCGCAACTCAGCAATTAACATCATTGACCACCGACCGACCGCTATGCCTATACAATATTTAAGTGAGAGAAATAGTTAAATATAACTAATATTTATCATAAACGCAAAGGTGCTATTTCTGTGCGTTACGTTTACAAATAAATAGCACTCAACAGATGTTGCTGAAATTCGTAAGACAAGTTGAAAGGCAGCTACAGACAGGCTAATACGGCCTTCTTTAAATCAGCTTAAAACACTTGATTCATACATATATCGCACACATTTACCCTTGATCTGTGCCCGGTGTAGCAACAGGCTCACCACCTATTCCATTGTGGGACATAAACGTGACTGGTTAAACGTGGGAGTGTGCTACACTACTCTGTTTACCTCGTCGGGGATAACAGGCGTGATATTACGTTTTCTTTTCTATATAAAATGTAGAATTTACTTCTGCCAAAAGCGTTCTTTCCTTCATAATAAAACGTGTTCATATTGGACTCTTCGGGTGGAGTAGGTAAGTGTCTATTAGGAACGGTGAACATTTCTCACCAGGTAATCTGCATATCTTGTTTGTTATACAGTTATACACATATTATGTATAACAATGCTTAAAAATTGTTTAAAAGATTAAAATATAAAAGCAAAGATAGTATGGAAATTCTTCTGGATTCTTATAGTATACTTATGTATATATAAATATTTAAACCCACGGATATAGAAGAGAATATATTTTGTACCTAAATTCTATCAAAGAAATTCAAAATGCTCAACTTTAATAGCTCGCTACGCTAAATGTTTTAAGACTTGACGAAATTTATGATTTTTATACAAATAATTTCATATACATACCTCTGCGGGTTTTAATACTGAAACACATTTTTTACAAATTACATTTCAAAACTAATTATTTATACAATTATATTTTTGAAACAGTATTTTTATATAATAGTGATAATATTCTTGTATTTTAGAAGTTTTGAGCTATTTTGATGTTTTTTAATACGTATACTTTAGGCTCACATATTTCGACCAAATAGGTCTTGTTCTGCCTGATGGGGGAGTCAGAAGTCTCCGAAACCGGCGTGCATGTATGAAGAGAATGATGAATGTGGAAGATGTACGGCAGGTATGTAAGGATTTTAGGTACTTCGTGATCTCTGCCTACCCCGTAAGGGACCTGGCGTGATGATATGTATGAATGACGAATTTAATTATCTAATTACAAGATCTTCGCGTATGTGTGTATATTTATAGAATTCATGATATAATGAGACGTTGATAAAAAGTATGGGTGAATAGCATTTACAGCTCTCATAACTCACGACTTTCGGCTAACGTAGGTAATACTACAGAATTATAGGGATAAGAATAAATGACAATTTAGAAAAAAATATGTAACGCTGGCCTGTCAAGGCCTTAACGTTCTGTGGACCTACATAAACACACACTTGCCCATAGTTATATCTAGAACATTAGATATCAGTTAGAAGAGTAATGAAACTAAGTCACAAGTATGTAACCGGCCTAACATTAAAAATAACCGCCCAACTTCAATAAACACTTGAATATATGGCAGACATCTTAATTTCACATAAAAATAAATTTATGGCGTCCCTCAAAGACAAACAATTTATATCTATTTTAAAATCCATACATACACGCGCACACTAAACTTGTATCGTTTTGTTTGAGCTGTTAAATATTATGATTGCATGCTATAAATCTGTCGCGAGTCGTGATTTTTTTTTTAATTTGGAAAGTGTAAGAAGTCTGTTTGTACTAGAAAAGAAAGCATAAATATTAAGCATAAGTATTTGTTGTCAAAAATGATATTTCTCCAATTTCTATTCCAAAAATGATTTCAATATTAATAAAATGATTTCAATATAAGCAGGCAGGTATTTAAAGGCATCTTTCGAGAATAAATTTTTAAAATGGTCTTATTTCCTCAAAAGGATAGGCTGAGGGTGTAGTACATCTCCACGATTTTATAAATTATAAGTTTCACGATGATGAGCGTATTGCCGTACACGATACGAAACTATACTCCTTACTACTACCGGGAATTTCAAGATAAAATGACTCTTTAACACCTTGCCCTACTCCAGAATCGAACCCAGAACGTATTGCTTGGCAGTCGTTCTTGCAACTACTAGACCAATTGCAGTCACATTTTTTACAATTTTGCTATTAAAATTTTTCCGCTGGCTTTTATTTAAAATATCTTTGATTTTATTACATCAATGCCAAGTGATACGGAACAACAGACAAATCTCGTACTTTCAAACTGACGAGTAGGTAGGTTTTTTTGATATTGAAGAATTAACAAATTGTACTGAAAGTAAAAACTAATGTGGGGATCTAAAAACATAAATCATACGCTTTAATCTATAACTTTTGTAAACGAGACAAATGTATTCTATTAATTATGTACGATTTAAAAAAATACGTTAATATGTTTTTTCTGATTATTTAGTAAACGATAAATGCACTCTTTCATCTATGATTTATTAAAAAATACCTCAATGTACTCTTTTATCTATGAATAATAAAAAATGTATCAACGTACACTTTTATCTGTAGTTATTAAAAATACCAATATACTTTTTTTACTGTTATCATTATTTAAAAAAGGAAGCTTTATTTGATGACCGTCGCTCAAAGAATCGTGTCGCTTGCTGCAAATGGCGCGGAACTAATAAGCGGTAGCTAAATTTATACCCTGTTTCATGTTGATTTTATCGTTATATTTAAGAATAATACTCGTATAAAATTGTAACCTGAAAATAAAGGGGGGTTATTTTATTCGTCGTTAAATGTATTAAAATCTACCTTTCCGTTTGAGTTGGTATTCCAGTGGGTAGAGGTCTAGATCGCTGGGCTGAAGGGTGAAGACTAAACACGATTTCCGACCAGCATAAATACTTGTTTGTTGCTGATATAGAGTGAATTTTAATATTTGTGTATAAATAGATATACAATGTTTGTTATAAATATGTAGTTAGACATATATAGATTTTAGTTGTCTGGTTATCATGGTGCTAATGCTATAAAACAGACATGACGAGTTCATAGTCTCGGAAAGGAATTTCGAACATCTGAACGATTCGAATACTCATCTGCACGACCGTCAACGCTCTAAGATTCCCTTTAAAACTAATCGAACAGACGGATAACATTTCTATTGATTTCAGGAACAAAACTTAACGTAAAACGGAGTGTAACATTAACTGACGTACTACATAGTTCCGGGTTATTTGTTTTAGACGGCGCGAACTCCGCCCATTCATAGAAACATGACAGCTGTTTTGACGAAAATAAAAACTCCCTCAATTTCTAGATAACTGCTCAGTTATTATTATTTTTAATACAAACTAAATTGTATAATCACAATCGATAGTACTTTTTAGCTGAAACAAAAAGATATACAGCATATTAATGTCATCTTATATAGAAATTATAATACCAAACTGAAAATAAATACAATGCAGCTCTCGGAGTTTTCGCTAGTTCTAGTAAAGAAAACATGTTTCTGTACTTATTTACAAGCAGGTGCAAGTTTTTGAAGTGCTTTATAAAAAGAATCGTGCGTAATGCTGTAGGTATACATGTAAAAGAATGGAACCCTAAGTAACGACAAAACCACGAGGCAAACGAGACCGCGCCACGAGGCAACCTCGTGTTACAAGTCTTTTAGATCTAGGAAACAATCGCTGTCAAGACGTCCTTCCTTCATTTCTTCACTCGAAGTGTACTAGATTCAGCTGCGCAAGTAGTAACGTCCTAAGAAAGAAAGTTCTTTATACATCAAGTTATTTATTTACTCAACAGTTTCCCAACGAATAATTTTATGCTACTATGTACATATGAATACATACATACATGTTACTTCATCGATTATAGGTACGTTATAACACGGCTTTACTAATAACACAACACTATATTGAAAGAGTTTAATAATGTCTAAAATATATTTGAAAAATCCTTATTTGGATATAATACTGAGATATTCAGATGAAAATTAGTCCCGGAATTTGCGTGGGGTAATTGAAAAACGTCGTCTGGTCCGGTAACCAAAGAAGGGAGAACGATAGATATTCTATGGAAATCTCTAAATTGAGTAGTACTTTCAAGTTTATTACTTTAATAGTTGCGAAAAATTTTTCGCATTTAGTCCATTTCAGACAATACATTGTTAACTATTATTATACCATCACGCCAGGTCCGTTAGGGGAAACTCAGAGAGCATTGACTGGCAAATATCCTTACTACCTCGAAGTGCTTCTTCTATATTCATCATTAACTTTATATAATTATGCTAGTCAGTTAACAAAATAAATAAAAAAGTCAGTTAACTATTGACAGTTAAATTATTTGTTGTAGGTGAACGCAGCATTCGAAGAGCTACGAATACGAGCGAGAGCCGGCAGTGGGAGGCTACCGAAGCTGGAGATACTGCGGGCAGCCATACAGCACATCGAACGACTGCAGGCTGCGCTCAGAGCTGCTGCAGTGGTGAATTTACATGTCTATCATCTTCTTCCAGTGCTTGTCCAAATAGTGGAGGTTGACGGGTAGCGTTTTATTTATTTGGATTGGGTATTTTTGATTGAAAAGTTCGGCGGCCTTTGCGATTTCTGCCATAGTATCAATAAAAACTACTAAAAGGAACTTTTACTCAGCAATCGGTACTGGTAACTGCACTGTAACTCTGTGAAAACTTAAAAAATATATTCATCTTACATCCTACCCTCTTTCGGTACTATTTTGCAAATATCAAGAGTTATCTGCATATAAATTATAACTATCAACAAACATTCAGGTCCGCCCACCTCCGGATTAAATAATAATAAAAGAAAATGACACTATTGCTATGACCTATAAGTACTTGAAGTTTGCCTTAGATTGATTTTTAAATTTTTTCTTTGAATTTCGCATGATTTTTTATTCATTATTCACCATGGGAAAATGAAATTATGCATTTAATTCATTCTTTGTTATTCCTATTATTAACCCTCAATACCGCCTAAATAAATAATATTATATTAGGTATTATTTATTTATGCTGCAATAATATATTATTATTTATTATTCTTATAGCTTTTATTTATGTAACGTTCATCGTACATTATAGTTGTAAGAGCGATTTCAATACACGCGTGTTTCTATTTAGACTATCGCGACATCTCGCCACTGACGTACCGTTTCGCTTCTGATACTGATCTAGCAAAGCTGTAAGAAACACGAGATAATAATAACATTACAGACTGGCCCGTTGGTGCAGTGGTTAGTGAACCTGACTGTTGCGTTGGTGGTCGTGAGTTCGATTCCCATACAGAATAATCATTTGTGTTATGAGCACAAGTATTTGTTCTGTGTTAAAGTGTTTATTAACCGCCTGGTTACCATAACACGAGCTCTATTGATGCTTAGTTTGAGATCAGATGGCCGTGCGTGCTGTCCCAAGATATTATTATTGTTAAGGTCCAATAACTCGTACACGGTCACTTCAGCCTAAACTAGGCAAATCCCTATACTAAGAGAAATACTTGCGCTTTTCACACATATACGTCATATATGTCATTTGTGGACAAGAAATCTCTTTTTCATGAACTTCAAATTCTTTACGACACAATGTGACGTCCGAAGATCGAGCTCAGTGCCATGCCTTTGGAGAGGCCTATATTCAGCAGTGGACGATGACGGGATGATAGTGTGTGTGTGTGTGTGTGTGTGTGATGTCAGAATATCTTTGTGTGTTAACTTTGTGATAAATTCTGGTAGCCGTTTTTTAGCTTTGGATAATTTCGGCATTTCTTCTAATTCTGTTAGACGTTGTTCAGAACAAAACAATTTTCAGTAATAAAACCATGATCTAAATACCTACCTTTTTTCTATGAACTATCCACTATTAAAATTCAAATTCAAAAGTTTTTGTTCATTATAAGGTATTTAGGTATATACACTTAATGAACGTCAAAACAAATCTCATATATACATCATCATTTTATTCATCGGCTTTGAACGCCCCTTTTAGGCTTATGTAGACCGGAAGACAAAAGCCGGCGGAATAAATCCCCGGCACTCTTTTAGAAAAAAAAAAGAAAAACAGTCATACAAGTTATAACATTGCTGTATAGCTTTGGGACCCCAGAGAACACACGTGACAGCTATAAGTGACAGCTATATCATATTATAGTTTACCTTTTTTCGGGACAGTCATTTTAGTTTCGTACAAAATCGAGATACTCCTCCATAAACTCTTGCCGACCACAGCTAAGTCGCGGCTGAGAATCGTTTACGTGGACACTGACAAAACGTTTCATAGTAAACCGTTCTAAGATATTATTATATTAGTGTAGAATATAATTCATCAGTTTGACTTTACCGGGAATGGAGCGTGATTCAGATGAGATACGACTGTTCTCGTACCTACGAATATAACTTTGGTTTTGTTGTTCGTATTCTAGTTCCGATACACGAGTATCCGTTTAATGTTATCCCATGAAACTGCGATCTGTAAACTTAATGAGATTCTGGATATATTCGCTCCTCTGCTAAACATATGATCACGCCTATTAATCGTGAAAAGGCAGACAGACGGAGGTAGACATGTTTCACTAGTTAGATTTAAGTCCCACCATAGAATAGGGGTTGAGCCTATTGCAGTATACCGGGCACAAATGCAATATTAGCAGAATGATAGTTGCGAGAAAAACGCGACTTAAATACCATATATCGAATAAATATATTTTTATATAAAAAGTCATAAAATAACAGAATAACAAAGTAAATAACACATCAAAAAGAGCAATTTAAAAAATTTTGATTAGGTACTGGGTTTATTATGCTCGTCATAATCAACCCAGTAATCAAAATTTTTTGCGGCGGCGGCCCTGTTTAGAAATGGTATTATTTAAATATTTACATCTACACCGACATAGGTACATGTCGGCGATTGATTTTTATTTATACAGATTTACGTATTATAGTTAATACAGGGTGATAAAATCGAACTGCAGGCCGAATTCAAGCTGCCTTCAGCTTTTAATTCGGATTAAAAAAAAAATATCAGTACTGCATATACTGCGTACACTGCATAAAAACAACCTTGAGAGCTAAAATATAGTGAAAACATTTATGTACATACATTATAAATTATATACAGTGATTGAATGTTTGACAATTTAACAGTTTGTTTCTCCATAACTATATGTATATTATCTGTGGCCCGCGAATTTTTAACATTCTGCAATTCAGTCCAAACGTCCCAAATATTGGCCATACTTGCTCTAAGGTATGTGACATCTGCCAATCTGGATGGTTTGGGGTGACATATTACGGCCTTGAACCTGCTGTTAATTCTAAGAGAAGCATTATAACCAACAATCGAACCACTTGAGAGTTGATAATGATAATGGACTGATTAAAAAGTTTTTATCAAGTGTGCGAATGCGAGCTAGCCAACAAGGTCAGAGAGCAGAAAAAAATGATCTCATTAAAAATAGAAGTTTAACACATTACAATAAAGTTATTTTTACATATTATTTATTATTTCGTGAGGGCGCACGAACATCTTGCCATACAACATCCAAAAAAAATAATAAAATTAAATCTGCTCTAAGCTTCGAACTAATCTATTCAAAAGAATCCTTAGAATCACAAAATCTAACATTTAGGTAATATCTAGTACCTACCTAGAGTAGGATAGGAGATATAAATAAATAAATATTGTATCTGAAATAATGTTCATTAGATGTTAGCAATTAAACTGACCGAACGTGAACGGTGCGCGTGCTCCGCGTTCTATTTCTGAAAGCGTGTGGCGATAAATAATGCGCCGACGGCGACTGATTGCGATTTAACGTACGACAACGGTGTCGTGGAAACGGGGAAATAGATTTTAATAAAAACAACACACCATACACATCTTTGGATCCGATGATTTATTGCTTGATCCACGATTGTGCAATGTTGTTTTTACTTTTTATTAGTTTATTTCTTAAGTGGGTGTTTGGAGATACTGAATAGTTTAATGTTAATAGTTAATAGAATAGTTTAATGTTCGTTTTCGTTAGATTGAGGCGTATACTTTGCGGGACGAAATGTAAAAGTATATAGATACTTAGTACATATTTGATATATATTTAATTTGCTATCATTTTCCCATAGCTGGAGTCAGAAAGTTGCAAGGGTTATGTGGAGTCAGCCGCGACGAGAAATAGCTGTGAAGTACGAGATTCTAAGCTGGAGAAAGAACGACCTTTTCTAAATGGTAAGTTAAACAGGATATTTCTGACAGAAAGGAATTGGCATTAAGATTCTTTAGTTTGGTCTCAAATTGTGTATTCTGCCCATTCCCTTTTATTCTGCCTATACCAAAATAAAAACAGCAACCCAAAGTAATAAACTTAGCAATCTGGCAGTTTCAAAACGAAATGGTTGGAAATATTTTTTTGTAATTTTAATTTTAATGATATCGGGTGTACAAGTCCCTGCTGTATAGATTGCCATAGCAAAAGTACACATATGCAACGATATCTGCTGCTAATCAGCAATGCTTGCATTATTCTTTTATTGTTTAAAAGGTGCAAATACATAAAAATCTATCTCGTATATATTGCCCTTTCATTTTGAGTCAACAAAGCATCTATGTCTTAAGTCATATTTTTATTAATTTTCATATTATTTGACAGTGTGCAAAATTACCATTAGTTAATAAGTTTAACTGTAAAAACATTAAATTTAACGTTTCTTATTTAAAGTCATTTGTAGGAATCCCTCCCCCTTCACTCTTTCCTCCACCTCGCACTTCATTGTTCAAATCAACCCCTATGCAAATTCACATAAAGAAGCTCAATGTAATTAAAGTATACAACCTTATATAGTCCTAGTACTTCACTAGGACCGTGCCCATTTCCACCAATATAAGTATTCCATCATCTTCTCTCTCTTCCAGGTGACAATTCAGGATGCGGTCTGAACAGTTTGGCACGATTGAGGTGTATAGTGCAGGCTTTATCTACTAAGGACAATCCTTGATATCGAATTGACCTAGTTATGGCTGTAGGTATTCTAATAGTGATGTGAACGAATCGTAACAGGGGGTAGTTGGGATATTTTTGAATTTGGAACCACATGTGACCGTTGGCGAACTATTGATTAACTATGCTCAATTATTTATGTTCTTACGCTATTTCGAGTTGTCTTATTATCGTTTTTTATATAAATTATTTGTCGTTCCATTGTTGAACACCGGCCTTCTCCAAAATGAAACCAGCAAACCATTATCTTTTTCGCCAAGTATAGATGGACATCGCACACCGTAGAGAACAATATGGAGAGCTTTAAAGCGATGTTTTCCTTTACAGTTACAGTAAGAGCTATTTCATTTCAAGGCTCCATACAACTATATGTAAATATTATATTATCAAATGCAAGTCAGCAATTCGAAGCGTAGACTTCTTTAGTGGAACATTATCGCCAAATATTACAGATTTATAAGCAATTAGACATGTCAAACGCTTAGTTTAGTTAGTTCAATTCCGAGACTCGATTAGTTTCGGTCAGCTGGCGGAGTCAGCCAACAACAAGTGGCTAGTAAGTTTGATTGGCGTTTCCATTAATCTTACCTTAACCGGGTACGACGAACTAATGACTCGATATTTTATGTAATTTCTAGATTGTTCGAATCTATAGATTTCAAAATCAATTAAGCAAAACTATGCGCAGTAACGAGTAGATGTTGTACTTATAGAGATTTACCATCAATATTTTTTGTTCGTAGCCTCTCCAATGGTTATTTTAACTGTTCCGTCTTTTGTGTTAATCATTTTTAGAATGTTCGAGTAATATCAAATGTTCCCTCTTTTGTCGTGGTCCCTATAGAAACTTCGAGAGAAAAATTATAGACAAGAATTATACATTCAATATGTTAATATGTACATATTTAGTAAACAACGTTACTGAGAAATTTTGTTACTGATATTGCTAGAACTTGGTATGAACACGAAAGCCTGAACTCATTCTTTTTGTTAAGCTAGTAACGAATTGTTAGCGATCTTCTCATATTAGATCCAGTCTCTGCTTGAAGATCTCTTAGCTCTGTTAACTGCACGTAAGTATTATTTTTTTTTTATATTTTAATTTCACAATGATTTTCCCTAAAAGTCAGGCAGGGATTGCTTATAATATTACCTAAATCTCCTTTTTGCACAACTTACACAATGAATATAGGCGAAGCACGGCAGGTCTGTACGGATACAGTTATTGGGCACTCGGTGCTTTCTGATTACGCCGTGAGAGTTCTGTCGTGAAGATATAATAATAATAATTTATATAATATATATCAAATGCGTTATAAAGACTAGATATAAAATATAGGTGTTACAATAAATGAGCAGATGAAGTTAAACTTCTTAAACTTTGAGGAAGTTTTAATTATTCCCGTTTTTAATTTATGTTACAAAAATGTATTAGCGGCTTTATAAAACAATACATAGAATTTTGTGTCCTAAGCTAGGAGGAACCTGTGCTATTGTGACCAGACAGCTGATAAACTAAAAATATACAAGAATTTTTAATTACATACTCGTACTTGTACAAATAAATGTAGGTATACCCAAATACAACTATTAAAATAAGCGTTAGTCCCCAATGGAATCGAACCCAAACATCTCTGACTCATCTTAACTGACTTCACAAGACCACTATTACCTAAAAATTTTTTATTACCTTTTAAAAAATTGAAAAATTTTCATATTAATTGTCAGTGCAATATGAAAGGTTTCGAAAAATACTATATATAAAAATATGAGAAATATTATGTTATATTATTTGAGTCTGTCTGGCTGTCTTCATTAGATGACGAGATGAAGAGGAGATGAAAGGGGCGGCGGGGGTGTAAGCTTGAAAATGTAACTATTTATTGATGGTTCGTTTAAATAATATCAAAATTGTTAACATTTATTACTTATTAGATTATTATTATTGTAATTAATCGATAAATTTGCTCATTGATATTTTATATATATATTTTAATGAATTATATTTTAATGTCTTTTATTTCATCCTGGACACATATTACAAGAAAATTTAAATGTAATTTAGCCGGAAGCCACTTTTGTGATATTAATTATATTAACGTAACATCACGCCTGCAATCTCTGAAGGGCTAGGCACAGGATTGCAGCACATTCATTCGTTTCACCATTTATGTTTACGTCCCACACTGATGGTGAGCCTGTTGCTGTACACCGGGCACAGATCCAGATTAAATCTGTGCTGTATGAACATTTTAAGGTTATTTAAAGGAAGCCTTCTATATCTACTTATAGGTTGCTGTCTTTCAAGCTTCAAGCTGTCTTTCGAATTTCAACAATATATTTTCAGTTTTCAATACTATAAATTTTTACTAGAAAATCTGTGTTAAAAAAGTCCAACAGTACCCAACCCGGGATTCGAACCCAGGACCTCTCATTCAGCAGCCTCGCTTGCAGCCACTCGACCAACGAGGCAATCATGAGTTACATATGTCTAGAAAATACATATAAATAAAACAATCAACGTTGGCAGAACACAAACATAATAGTAACATGTTTACGTAGAAACGTTACTAAGTGTCGTAACAGTTTTAGCGAGGCAACGGAGCGCGCCGATCTCGGACTATAAATCACTTGTTCAATGTGAAATGTCGCGAGGATTATACAGTATTTAGTTATTCGAGCGACGGATATTTTTGGAAATACTAAAATTAGTCGCCTAACGAATTATCGGGACTAGGGTTTGCGTGGAACGTATCGAGCTTTAGCCCAATTTGAGTACAGAGCTGTTCAAAAATTACTTTATAGCCACAATTAGCGCTTGTTAAGTAAGTATACACGTAAATAAGTAAGTATGTATAAACGTAATGTAGAACGCCCTCCAGCTAGGTGGAGTGACAATATATGCAGTGGCTAGCAGCGGTTGGATGCAAAGAGCTGAAGATGGAACTCAGTGGCGTGCTATTGAAGAGGCCTATGTCCAGCAGTGAACGTGAGGAGATTGATGATAATGATAATGATGAAGAATATATAAAACTTTTAACTTAAAATTAACTACACGACAATGTCGACGTGAATGAACTCCTGCATCATGTGGTTTACATAGAGATTCCATAATGAACACCTTTTAAACCTTTAATGTGGGTAGTAGCGTATTCGTAGTAGTAGTATATTCTTACTCAACGAATGACAGCACTGTCGTCTAGTTGGCAACACTGTCCCCTAGGTGGAAGCACTATCCGAGTTTCTAACAATAATAAGTAATGACTTCTACGTTTGTAAAGTTAATTAACACCGTATATTATATTGTCCTTAATCCTTGCAAGTATACTACGGTCAAGTTGGTACGTAGAGCAATAATAGGGAGTTCATGAAAACTCGTACTCAATGGTACGTAGGGGTGATACGACATTTCAAATGATTCGGTGTTCTAATTCTTACATTATACACACAGTTATACATAATTATATGTAATAATAGATACAGTGTATACCTGATCTCTAATCTGCATGCCTTGCGTGAGGATTATTATCAACACCCCCCTCCCCAATCCCTTTGGGCGACTTACGTTCAGCAGTGGACTGTGATAAGCTGATGATGTGATGTGATAGAGTATAACAATAACGTATGTACGTCATATTACTGATATATATTGTTAATCTGTTTAACTGTGTATTTTTTTATTGACTGACTTTTTTATCGACTCTGTAACCGCTTAGTACTTCTGTCCAATTTTTCATTGTTAGTTACAAAATTACCTAAAGTAACATTTATTTTAGATTTATTCGCGTATTCCCTTTAGTTTTTAAATGTTGTATGTGCATCAGTAAAAAAAATAAAAAAACTAATAAATCCTTTGAATACCTACCATTTGACAACCCTGATATCGTTTGGTATTATGCGCACACGCCTGTGGGCGTGTCTTGGCTCGGAGTTCAACTCCGCCCTAAACTATGATTTCCTACTGATCACTATCGCACATTATAATATTTTAAGTGAGCTACATACTGAACGCCCACGTTTAGTTTTTCTTATAAGAAATTAAGAATAAAATGTCATTCTACTACCAAATTAAAATTTTAGCAAAAAATTAAATTATAATTGGCAGTATATTTAATTAATTTACAAACAAAAAGCTTTTACCGGAAGTGAAAAGAAACCGTAAATCTGAAAAAAATATATACGTAGCTAGTCAATATGAAATGATAATACCTAACTAAGTACATACAAATAAAGTTTAATACTTAGTAGGGTCACTAGTTGACAGTTAACCACTTGTACACAATCAACCACGCTTATATTCTATAAACCCGATGTCGCCATTTCGTGCAGCCCACGATATTTCAACCACCAAACAGCTCCCCTTCCCTGTCCCCAGTTTGCAGTCAGCTTGCGCCAACGTCGTTTGTG
>DWME01004604.1:0-16074 GCA_018244795.1 Parelbella ahira ahira
AAATCGTTAAATATGTGCCGCCAAATTTTGAAATCGTTAAATATGTGCCGCAACAAAAAAAAGGTTGAGAATCACTGGTCTATACGATCGCATTGTTACTTAGTAGTTATATTTATAAAGACGTAGTTGTAGTGTAGTTTTCGAGTTGGTAACCGTTTTCATTTTAATTAATACGCAGCGCAAGAGGCTTTAAATGAGGATGAAAGTCCAGTTTACTTGTCCAAACAAGCATCTATGTGTTGCTGCTAGTTTGTGTTAACAATTGCTGTACTGTTGAAACGACTGCTACCCAAAAGTCACAATTGCTGTACTGTGGTAACATTCCCATAGTACCCAATGATAACAACTGCTATCCTCTGGAACAATTGCTACGTTATGGTAACGAGCGCACGAGCATGCATGTAGGCACGGGCGCGTGCTCAGCTCTCACGGAACGGCGGTGGTCAGCGAACTGTTTTTTGAAACGTTTTTCGATATTTTATAATTAAAATAGTTTTGTAATACCTAGATGGTTTTCTAATGAACGCGGGTTAAAGGGTGAGGCCCAGGTATAAGTAATATATGTATTTAAGAACAATTCGTTTAATAACATTAGATTTTAAATATTTATGTGTATTGTGATTTGTAATCGATCCTGATTGAGAGGTAATGGGTACGATCCCACGTTTGGGTGCCATTTCATAATTTTATTTGGAATTTTCTAGTGGTGGCTTGGAGTCTGAATTTGTGCCCAATGGGATGCAAATGAAACTGGCGAAACGTGGCAGTGTACTACCCTTCTCTGCCTACCTCCTCGGGAACTACAGCGTGAGGTTACGTTTTCTATTATAGTCCGTTCGCATTATGAATGCAGTGAGTCATACTAGTTTGCCGGCCTAGCCACGCCCCCTAACCAATCAAATCATTCTTAATTAGAAGGTCGAGTTCACAGTGATCAGTTGAATATACGATAAATATTTAATAAACGCAACTACTAGAAATAACGGCGTTGAAATTCTCCGTCTACCTCCGTACCATTGCAAACTAAACCCCATTGAGTTGGTTTGGTCTCGAACAAAAAGTTTTATTGCTGCCAATAACTCCACTTTTAAGATGACTGACGTAAAGAAATTATTTAATAATGCAATATAGTTAGTTGTAGACCCTGATCGGTTTAAGAAATGCTACGACCACGTGATAAAAAAATAAAATACCATGTGGAATTTAGATGACGTTATGGAACTTGCAGAAGAAAATTCTTTTATAATAAATACTAACGCAGATACCAGTGATTAAAATTTATTGTGTATTTAAATGTATTAAATACTATTGAATTACTTTGATTAATCTTAATATTATATTTTATAAATCAATTAAATTTAATTTTAAAACATAATTAGTTTGTGTTATGAACACCGCGGTGAATACACCTTTACCCCGCAGTTGCACTGATGACTCGCTGCATTCTTAACACGAACAGACTAGTTCGAAATTAATCCAGCTATCCCGAAACAGCATACTTGATTTTAAGCGGCACAATCCAGTCTAACAAAACTGAATCCACGTATTTAATAGTTAAGTATTTGTCTCTATTGAATGTTATTTGTAAAGTGCTTTCAATGTTACTCGTTTTATTTGTTGTCTATGTGTAGCGCACAATGTTGTGCAGATCGTAATTATATCTATCAATAATAATTGTTTTATTGTTAATAAATATATTACATTTTAACGTAAACTTGACGTTAGCGCCCCTATTTAGGGGACTTAAGTGTTTAAATAATAATATTTCATTCATCATTTCATTTTTTGACCATGTAATCAGTCGGATATAATCGGTGTTCTTATTGTTATTTAAATCTTTTATATGTACCTGTCATAGAAAATATATAATCTGAAAGCTCTCTTATCTCTAAATTTATAAAGGCTAAATAAAAATGTAGTAAATATTAGTGGTTTTGTCTTATAAAATTTATTCAATGTGTTTATTTCACGTACTTAAATTTAAAAAAATGCCATCGACTTCTATTTCATAAAATGTTCTACATAACTTGATTGTATGTTATAATGCTCATTTAGAAATAATTTAAATTATTACTTGTTGTTAAATTTCTGAATACATAAATGTTGTGGAAGTTGTGTGTATTATTTCTCCTTTGGATTTCTATAACTATAGCTGTTAATACTTCATTATGTATTAAATGTTTGCACATACACCATACGCTGTACCCGTACGTAGGTACCCGAACGTTGTACCTGTACGCACACTAACAAGCCTATATTATAGAGACGATTTTAAACATATTTTTTCTGCCCTGAAATTGTTTTGTAATACAATAATTTAGACACAAAACTGTTGCTAACATAGACACAATTTAATTTTCAATGAATTATCATACATTTAACTCAGGTAGAAGTAAAATGCCAACGTGAATCTTTAAGCTCAAGGACAGTCATTACTGTTGGGCGAGTGTGGCCACTCGATGCAGCTGATCGATTATAAATAACTCATACTGACGATAACTATCGCTAATTATTCTGCTATTATGGAGCCGCTTCACACGGAACAATAAACGTACAGTTATTGGAATTGGAACATATTGTAGTTCTTTTACTACCTTCCGAACAATTGTGGAATACTTAAAGTTAAAGCACTGTCTTAGGTTCGGGATTAAATATATTAAAACAGACAATATTTTGGGACACGTCGCTATAGGGCTATGTGGGAGTAGCCTGTGTTCTAATAACTAGACAAATATACCCATAACAACAATACTTTTGCGCACACCCACAAATATTTGAATTGAGTACACGATCCCGAGCTCAACGGTCGGTTCACTAACCACCGACCAACGGGCTAATAAATAATAATGATTTAATTATAATATGAGAACAAAAGAACATTCGTCGTCTGAACTGTTGAACTTATGAACTGTTCTAGGTATTTTATAATTATTGTAAAACGTTAAATTAAACGCTAATACAATAACGCTGAATGTATGTATCAGCTTTAACAGATTGGTTATGATTTTTTAATAGTCAAACAGTGCAATTAAAAGACAAGTGTGCTGCATTACCAGCCAGTGTTCAAAAGTTAATGTACAGGGACGTTTGGAGTTAAATACTACGATAACTGTAGGAATAGTCTGACAATTAATGTTTGTTTTATGAGACATTATATTTGCTTTATGAGACATACTTTGAAATACGCTGTAGGTATAGATATACCACCAGGTATACCAAATTCAAGAAATCAAAAACGGATGTGAAAATATTAACTATACTTTATACTTTCTAGAAATTTCCATAACCCTAGTAGTGCATGAATCTTATCTGTGTAAGGGTCATTAAAACGAATAAATTTTCGTTCGTGATCATGAAGCAAGCAGCTTGTGGTCGCGCAATCAGGCAGTTTTACAAGACGACTACTCTTCACGGCTTCAAGTACCTTTGCTCCAAGTATTATTCAGATCGGTAAGAGGGTCTGAGGATGTGTACTACGATAGACGTTTTAGATTCCACTTTCAGGTATGAGAATGTATACATAGACATTATATTCAATAAAAGTTGCAGGCAGATATGCGAACCAGCCGATCTCAAGTGGTTACTTAAACGTATAAAAATAATTAAGTATAAAATTATATTGAAGTTAAAGCCATATATGCAGTTAAGAATTTAGTTAAATTTAGAGACATCGGTGACAGATTGGTTGCTACGCCTGAGAACTAGATTTTCAATAACTCCTTGTTTCGATAAGACAGTACAGTTGGATACTGAACACTAAGCATTAAACATGTCGATGATAAGGAGCAGATAAATAAAGGATGTTTACAGTATAGGGTGGTTGATCTGTTGCTGTGCAAGCGCGTGCTGCGCCGGCGTGCTGTGCGCTGTGCTGTGGGCGCGCTTTATGCAGATGCCGGCGCTGCTCACTCTCAAAGAATTGCGCTTTTATCACACCACGGTGCGCATGCCGCTGGTGGGGGTGTGCCCTGCCGCTGAGGTCGTTGCCAGCGCCTTCTTAGCAAAGACGTAAGCTTAATATTACTACTATTATAGTATCATCCAATTAGATCTGCTACGACGTAGGCAGAGAACATCGAGTGCCAAATATCTCTATCCTTACAGACTAGACTTCTTCTTCTAGTACATGTGTCACTCTCTTCATACACGCTCGCCTATTTCAGAGACCAGATTTCCTATAACGCCAGTACCTAGGTACCTATCAATATGTTAGGTACTACAGTAACATACCACTAAATGTTTCTATTTTCACGACTTTTGACATTCCGTCTTTATTTTATTTTCAAATAATTCATATTCTCAGCTAGATCGTTGTTCGCCTGAGGTGTCATGGGCTTGCATTTACAAAAAGGTTCATGTTAAAAAACTCATTTGCCAGTGCATGTTTTTAACATCAGTTTTTTACAAGCAGGAATTCGAGTATCAATGGCAAGGAACGCCTTACGCCAATATTGGGACGAGTTCTTCGAAGAAAATCGGCAACTCCGGAGCAGCTTGACCTGTTACAAGCAATACTTACAGAAGACAATCTAACACTGACACAATTCCTGTACAAGTACACGCCGTCTTGCCGTGACATTATACGCAATTGTCGATGGCAGACCACTACGCTGCCGTGTTTCAAATTGTTCCAGAAGGAACTCACTCAATGGGGCGAGTGTTGCGTCATGCAACCTTCCAAGTACGTTTCCGTAGTAGGCTTATATAAAGTACCTACGTTTATTGTATGTGAAGAGAACAACAAACGTGCAAGCAACAGTCAAAAGACGCTCCCGCCATAGACTGGAAACTATACGGCGCAATTATATGGTATCCAAATGTAACATTAACCACACATATTTCAGGATTAAAATTCCGGCCACAATAATGGCTAATTTGGAAATAACAAGGAGATTACATTTGGGCTTGCAATGTTCTAATGATTCACTCCTCAATGGCTGCGAGGTAAGCGACTGTTTGAAATTAACGTTCCTATAATCAACGATCTTATCCTTCCACTGCGGGACATGGCTATTCTATCAGAATTAGAAATATTACGTCCATAGACAAGCGATAATTTGTTAATTATCTCCTTCGTCCGTATGATGTGTTTAAACAACTTAGTTTTAAATGATTATAATGTGGGTTGCCTAAAACATTAAGGGAACTGTACAATTTTTATAGGCAAATCTACTTAACATGATCAATAGCCATTATCCGACTTACGATGCCACTTAGCGGTCAAAATTTCATAGAATGAGACTGTGGCAACCAGTGATTTACCGACTATGACTTACCTGACAGAGAAATATATCCACGACTATGATATAACAATATAAATTTATATCCGTCCAGCTTATTACAACAAACCGAAGAAAAAATTAATGAAAGTAATATATTTGAATCATTATTCAGTTCTTCACAAATTATGACGGTGAGGAGTGGGTGGAACCAGCGTCATTAGCTCCCGGTTTTAACTACATAGCTCAGACCACCTTCGTGTCCGTGTTAGACAGCGACCCGGACAAACTGGTGGATGGCACCTGCAGTAAAGGGAATTCTAGAACCAGGTGTTTGGTAAGCATAGCGGGACAAGCTACATATTTCCTTCTTGATGCAAATATTTGGCAACCATAAGGGAAAATAAAATTTTTTTTTAGAAGTCACTAAGTTAAGCTAAGCTAAGCCAGTAAGCTTAACAGACAAGTGTGTATATTTATTCCAGAAGCAAGGTGCTGGTAATCACAGGATGACAAGATAGTTTCCAAAATTCTCAAATAGTTAATTTATCTAAATACAATGAAATTAGTTATTCTCTATACAAACAAAACCAAAGCTTAGGATGTAATATCTTTCATATCTCACAGACTAGCAGTACAATTACATAATTATGAATATATCGAACACAAAGACTTCTCAACAGTAATTGCTGAACTAATTACTTTATTAAATTATTAATTACTGCATACATTGGGTCTTTTACTAAAATACATTTGAACAAGAAAGGCTAGAGAGTTTAAAATATACTTCTAGTTATGTCTAAACTTACAGATGCGATGCAGGGAATATTTCTGTGGATGTTCAGATCCATTGCGTTTGAAGAACCTTAAGGAAAAGACTCCTCCGCCATGTTCCATTACTCAATTGAATTGTTTCAGGACTTTTGTTGGTAATTAAGTATATTAATTAACTTTTAAATTCAAAATATACAATTTGTTGACTTGTAATAAAAAATAAATAGAAATAGATGATTGATCGGTAAGTGGCGATATTCTTGTATAGGTACTCGTAAGTATATATGAATATCTGGTGTGAAAGCTGGAGTACCTTAACTTGAAAAGACATATAACATACTGCGCATTCAGTTTTATATCATAAATGGCAAATTATGTATATACATAATGTTTACTATATCTAATTTTGCATATTCTGGCATGTTTCAGATAACTCTACATGTCAATGTTTACCACCGTGCAAGAAAATTAGCACGTACATGGCTCTTGAAACAAGCCCAATTAATGAATTCGATCATACGTTCGAAAAAATATAGTAAGTTTTTGGATAATTTCTGAATTATGAACTCACATGATAAAATAGTAATAAGTACTTTACATATCTAATTTTTATATTGAAATACTTTTTTGGGCCAAACAATGAATTTTGAAGATACCGAACCCTGGTAAAGTCTTTGGTACAGGTTTGGGGATTGTAATATGACGACAATAATATAATAGACCAACTTCGGACAAGGTCATCAGACTTAACTCTGCAAAATTATCTATGTACATTTATAATTTAATTTTTTTATTTTGAAAATTTTAATTAT
Source organism: Parelbella ahira ahira (assembly GCA_018244795.1). NCBI lineage: Eukaryota > Metazoa > Arthropoda > Insecta > Lepidoptera > Hesperiidae > Parelbella > Parelbella ahira. The sequence continues at coordinate 6,806 of DWME01004604.1, forward strand.
AGATGTCTGTACATTTATAATTTTACACCTATACCTATACGGAAAAAATACTCGTAAAATCCCTGTTGGGTTAGCGGCAACTCTCAGCTCATCCGTTAAATTCACTAAGCCTTGAATCAGCCAGATATGTAGGTATATTGAAACTAACATTAAGTAAATTATAATATAGATACCTACTGGTAATGCATAACTTGCTTAATATGATTTATCTAAACTGTTCAAAGTATCAATATTTATATTTAATTCAGAGCTGTATAAAAAATATAAAATATAAGCAACACGATTTTAATATTAATTAAATATTATTCTTTCAGTGATGGATTAAATGCAACGAATAGCATATCTCTGAGCATTCGGTTAAGAATTAGTGGCTCCCGGATTTTTAATGTTAATCCAACAGAAACATGGATTACGTTACTATGTATGTATTTAAATATATACTTATTTTTTTTTTTGACGCTCAGCACGTTACCATCAGCTCGTCTCAGTCCAATGCTGAACATAAGCCTGCCCTGATGAGTGCTATCGCGGTCTATCTTTGTCTTGCCCTATCGAGCTTGGCTAAAAATCGTTATTTGGAGATCGACTGCTGTTCATAGAGGTATTATCGATAGAACAGGGAAGACATACGGCTGCCTGTAAGCGGCAACGTCCGACGGTTGGAAAGAGAGAAACTATACACTAGTGACGCATGCGCAGCAAAAGGATAGCTTGTTTTACAATAATTATGAACTCATGATAACACGTCTGTGCGTGCGCGACTAGAATCAACTTAACAAACGATATTATATATTGCGCGTTGACCGTTGAAAACAGTTAAAATGTTCGTAATAATCGACCCATTTGTCATTCCACTGTTGGGATATGGATCTCCTCTCATATTGAGAGGGTTAATATATAATATATAATAGGCCATAGCCTGCCACGCTGGCCAAATGCGGGTTGGCAGACTTCACACACCTCAGAATTTTTTTTTTATAAATTCTAAGGTGTGCAGGTTTCCTCACGATATTTTCCTTCACCGTTAGCAAGTGATATTTAAACTTAAAACGCACTTTTATAAACAGTTGCGCGCCATGGATTTGAACCCAGCACCCCCAGAATAAGAGACTGAATTCTTAACCACTAGACTAGACTATCACTGCGTCACTACCAATTGTCAAATGTACAGTACAGTGGCACACTTAATTTTTTTCAGCTCTATTTACTTACTATTTTTTTCATAATTAATCACATTCTCAATGGTTTTATCTATGTTATGTTTTTGTTATTTTATTTTTTACAGCATCTCTCGGTGGAGTTTTCAACATGTTCTTAGGAGTTGGTCTGTTCAGTGCATTAGAATTTTTATTCCTAATTCTGGTCAAATTACCTATTGCTATCAAACGACATAGCGAACTGGAACAACCTCCTGTTATTAGACATCATTATTAAACTGTAACTATATATTTTACGAATTAATAAACTGTATTATTAGATGTGAGTTTCATTTTATTAGGTATACCTACATTACTAAATATCTAACAGTTTAACTCACGTAATTTTTTGGTGACGGCCTTATTTAGACCTAATCAAGATCTTTTTCATGAGCACGTATCGGTAGTAATAAGGTAAAAAAAACTTGCATATCAGTAAATTTCTAAATATGTGCTTTCAATAGTAAAAATTTTTACAATAATAAAATTGACGTTTTAAAACCAGCATTGATCGAAGGCTTAGATTCTTAGCCATTGTATAATGTAGTAATATATTATTTTATGATACAATATGATACGCATTTTCATGCCTTGTAGTCTATTGACTTACATTCTATAATCATAACAATTAAGTATATTAATATTTTTTTATATATAATTTTTTCTACATAAACCTATTTCCTTTTTTAATAAAATGTTTATTCTAATTTTTGTGATTGTCAAGTGGAACGTTAAGTCATTTTGTCAATGCCGTCAAATGTCATAACAGAACCGCGTGTTAACAGAACATAGTAGTGGAAAGTACAACGTAATAACATTCATATAACATATTCATGATTATATATTTACCGGCTTAACCCCCTGCGTGCTTCGGGATTGCCCGACTGGTTTCGGACCTCTACGAGGTCCTCCCTCATAAGCTCCCGCCGCTTGCAGCGAGGTCGCGAGGAAGGACCTCTTACAGGTTCGAAACTAGTCGGGCCATCCCGAAAAACGTGCGGGAGTTAAGCCGGTAAATATATAACCATGTGTATAAATACTTACGTAACATTTAATAGTAAAACATTTATATACACTAATTAATACCAATTTTAATCTTTCAGCGTAACGTATCAGAGGTTCCCGTTCAAAATGTCTTCGTGGAGGAAAGCCGCAAAGGCTAACCAAAAAATCCATAGGGAAAGACACCAACCGGAATCTAGAAAACACCTGGGTCTGCTAGAGAAGAAGAAAGACTACAAGAAAAGGGCTGACGACTACCATAAGAAAGGAGCTACTCTTAAATTATTACGTAAACGGACGTTGGATAAAAATCCCGATGAGTTCTACTTTCATATGATTAATTCTCGCCTCAAAGATGGGGTAAGTTATGCATTGTTCTTAAAACATGTTTTTATTTTAATTAAACATTGACTTAGGCCCGCCTCGAAAAATTCCAATTTTGAATGATACTTTTATTATTTTTATATAGCGTAATTTTATCTATAAGTTTATCACTTTTAATATCCTATAAACATGAGAGTAATTACTGCAGACTGTTAGTACTTAGCCAGTCCAGTCCATAAGTGTAGAAGTGGACATCTATAAGCTGAAAATTTCACAATAAATTAATAATACTGAAACATTACTGTCTTGGTTTTGTGTCATACTGTGTTTCAAAAATTTCTTGACAATTACGTCACCCAGTGTCTGACCTATTTAGTTAATTTAGGTTAGTCAAAGTCTTGTCAGCACAGTAACCATCAACATTTACATTTCTTTTTATAATACTAACTACTTCTACTCTAGCTTCTTCTAACTTCTACTCTAGCATAGACAACTACTTCTATATATGGAAACCCTAATACATGAAAAACTGTTTCAATATTTTTCGATTATTGGTACAAATATTGTTTTTAGGAGCATCGTGAAGTGGAGAAAGAAGATGAGTACACTCCAGAACAGGTGAAGCTAATGCAAACTCAGGACCTCAAATATATCAATATGAAGCGGACTATGGAAAGCCGGAGAATTGAGAGGCTGCAGGTAATTCTACCAAATATTGATGTATAAAATTTGTATTCATGATTTTTAATGTAACATAGCTTATCAACATAGTCTCTGAATTTGAAACTTAATTGTTTCTTTGTTATCTGAATGTGTGATTGTAGGCTTGATTGAAGTGTATTAATGGAATAGTATCTTCATTAAGACAAATTAAGTTAAGATTAAGGTATCTTAGCAATTGTTCGCTACTTAATCCCTAAAGAGATAGGCAGAAGAGTGTAGTACATTCCCACATTACACCAGTTACATTTATGTCCCATGGAATAGGTGGTGAGCCTATTACCATATACAGGGGTCAGGTCTAGACTCAGAGTCACTACTAGAAATTTTAAATTATAAAAATCCAGTAGTATCTGACTCAGGATTTGAACCCAGGACCTCTCGATCGGCAGTCACGCTTCCAACACCAAGTCTAAATAATATGTATATTTTATATCTGTCTGATTGATAAGGGACTTGCCTATAACAGTTACACGCGTGGAGAACACTGTACCACACTGTTCGAGTGTAAATTAGTGGAACAAAAGGTTTTTAATTTTTTTTTTCTTTGTGGTCAGTCAGCGCTTCACATGACAGATGTAGCTGATGCAACACCCAACACACATGTGTTCTTCGTAGATGAGGGTGAAGAAAAGGACTTTGATCTAGCTAAAAGATTGGACACTCATCCATCACTAATAGGCAGAAAGTCCAATAGACCAAGAATATCAGATTTGAAGACGATCACTTTGCCTGAGCTTGATGAAACAGTATGTATATTCAAGTTCATTGCTTCTGCCTTGATTTCTTTCTTATAAATTAAAATTGATCCTTTTTATAATTTGGCCTTTACTAAAGAACTGCTATTGAGTAAATTTTTGAGATTAGTGCCTACTTATCGACTTGTTACAATTTTATTGCAAATAACTAGCATTTTAAAATGTACAGTCCTTGCAAGGCTAGTAATAAATAAAATGTAGATATAGGCAAAATTTAAGGGTTTATTCAAAATTATCTTTGTGGTATTTAAGATAATAAAAAACAACTCATTTAAAAAACAGAAGATGCCTCTGAGTTTTATCCTGTGGCCTCTGGTTTCTATTAAATTTACTGTGAAACTTCAATTACCTATTTACATTACATTATATATAAAATGTTACAGGATTGTATATATATTGGGGATTTTTTTATATGTCCCATACAAATTTATAATTAGTGTTATATAATCTGTTTATATTGTTGCTTCAGAATACTCATAAAGAAAGCTGATATGATATGAATTCTTAAAAATATCCTTATCATATTTGTTTTGTAGATTATTAACTCAACAAAAAGAATGAAGGAAAAGACCTACAAGGAGTTATCAAAACGGATAGAAAGAGAGAAACACCTAACTGTGGTTCAGCAAAAAATGGAGTTGAAGAGACACCTGCAGGAAGTTAAAATAATGAAACCGAAACGTGTCCAGAGAGGCACCAAGGTATCTGCGCCTGTGTATAAATTTCAGTACAACAGAAAGAAATAAATAGACATTATAATTCTGTAAGTTTAATTTTTTGTAATAAATAGTCGTCATGTTCATGGACATAAACATAATCTTTTATTTTATTGTTATCTAGTTGGTTGTCGTGTAAAAATATGACACTCTTATATACTTTGTGATTCAAGCAGTTTTGTTGGAACATGGGCATAGAAGTACCTTGACTTTAATTCATTATCATTGTTCGCCATAGTTTAAGCTTATATGTCAGTTGATTAAAATAGGTTCACATGAGAAATTCATTATAAAATTGATTTTGTGCATACCGAAAACAAAAATTTGCCAATTAACACAGTATAATGTACCCAACATTCCATTTACTTATCAAGTTTTTCACACTCCTTATCAAACTAATAATACTCATACATTTTGAGCACACATTGTCAATATATGTATATATCATCTGCATGTCTTATAATACCTTAATTACAATCACTGATCTTTTTATCCTATTAATCTTCTAGCTGTCATTATAAGGTCGGAACTTACTGTCAAATGCCCTAATATATTCCGGTAACTATTAGGTAACCTATAGTCTTTGGTTCACTTAAATCTAAGATCACATTCTCAGTATCTATCACTCTACCATAATACACATTTATGTTCAGGGTTCATTGGACTGCCGCTCGGACATTGCCAGGCATCTGAAAATTCCTTCGAGTTGCTAAGAGTGCCGATAACTCTTATTTTGTTAGGACTGTGCACGCCCTCTACCAGTTTCGATTTCAGTGCGCCCACTGTTGAGTTTCCACACCATATCTGTTAAGATTAAACAAAAAACACTGAATATTGTTCTGTTCATTCTCAGTATAATCTAGGTAATGTTTCAATAGAAATTAATACTATAGTTGCAAGGTTCCATATTACCTGGTAGTTTATATGGAGATTTTTTTATAAACAGTTCCCATAATAATTATTGTAATAAAACGGACGCCACATGTGTGATAATATGAGATTATTTTATCGTAATGCTAATATACCTGTGCGAAGCCCAAGAAGAATAGTTGTTCAGGCTTGTAATCGGGTAAGCCTGGCAGAGTAGTTCTCCTGGCGTTAGGGCTTCGCTGCTCGTACAGGGCGTACGCGTTGAGAGCCGCCCGCAAGCCGCCGTTATCTGCAATGTTCTCGCCTTGCGTGTTGAAACCGTGCACCTGGGTTACATTTATATCACATTAAAATTTGTTTTTTACATTTGTATTACTTAAAACACGATCAAAACATTTTTTGTATTTCAATAACAAGATCAAACGTAAAATATCGGGGACTCAATACTACCTTGGAGAATGCCTTACAGAAAATTAATACTTTTTATTACTATTTTTCAAATCATAAAAATTAATCCTAAATGTAACACGAATGTGAATCGTAAACAAATAATTATGAAAATCAATACATTTTTATTGAAATCCCTTTTGATCTGAATGTTTCAATTACTGACCGTATAGTTGGGCAATTGCGGCATGTGGTACTGGCTGTACTGGTCAACGATGCACTGCACCTTGTCGTGGTAGTGCTCCAAAGTGGCGGCCGACCACCACTGCCGCAGATTGCCTTCCTCATCGTAACGACGGCCTGACATATACAGTACATGAAAGGGTTTTTGTTAAGTTCGACATTTATTTAGTATAGAGTACCTATAGAGTATAGTACGACTATAGACTAGACGACGAGTATCGACTAGAGTACGACCGTAGATCTTTTGAAGTATGTATATTCGATTATTTCAATTTGTAATCAGACTGAATAACCTTAAAGCTGAATTGTCCAATTGCTTTCGCGTTTTCCTAACCTTTCCATAAGGACACCCGTGAAACGATAAAAGGGTCGATGATGTTAGATCCATTTCGGTTTTCTGTATGTTAAACAAATGATGTTCTTAAAAGTCGCCTTTGCACAGACTTTCTAGACATGTCCACGTTCTATTTGATGTACATAAATTAACAGGTTAACATTTCATTTCTGGACCCTAAAAAAACACGAGCAGTCAATTATCAGGCCAATATGACATACCTTGATCGTCAAATCCGTGTGTCACTTCGTGTCCCATTATGGCACCGATCGACCCGTAGTTGATGGCTCTGGATATATGTTAACATAAAAAAAATAATCAGTGACTAATGTATAAGAAAATTTAAAATACATAACATTGCGGTTCAGGATGTGAGAAGAACTTACTCGATTCCATTGCCGTAGAACGGCGGTTGCAGTATTCCAGCTGGGAATGCTGAAGATAAAATATTCTAGTTAAACATTGTAAGATACATAACACATATGTATTTGTAGAAACATTTAAAGAACTAATAAGAACGATGTTAAAAAATATTGTTCCAATATCCAACTCACTGACTGAATTCAAGGTGGCAGAATAAAATGCATTCACAGTTGTCGCAGTCGCTACCCATCTGGAAAGAAACAATTGTCAAGAATATAACGTTATTGGCAAAGAAGAAAGATTTATAATATGAATGAAAATGAAATCACCATTATATGTATTTCAAGTTAAATGAGAAAAGGACATGTTTCGATGGTTTGAGCCATGGAGAAAGAATGGCAGACGAAGGAATAACATAACAGAAATACAATAGCAATGTTGATAGAAGCAGGCGTCGAGGAAGACCAAGGTACACCTGCCTGGACCAAGTAGATGCTGACCGATGGGAGCTAGAAGTTTCCAGAACCCGTGTAAACGCATGATGATAGTGATAAATGCAAAAGTAGCACATTAGGTTTGTAGGGACGTGGCGTGCCGGTAAAAAAATAATAATAATATATCATAGTTACCTGTCCCTATCTGGTTTTTCTCTGAGCGTTTCAAAGGACTTCTTGACAGCCGCCCATGTCAGGTTCAAATAGGTATCGAATAGATTGCCTTCGATAACTATAGCCTAGATAAATTTATATTATTAGTGTTAAGTTTGGAAACATGAATCTGGAGAAATTGAGTTATTTTAAGCGGAAACATCTTTATTCAACTCCAGTGTTCTTGAAATTAGTTGATATCAAGTGACATTTTAAACAATCGACTTTACTAGAAATCTTCAAATTTATTAACGACTAAACTACCAGGGGTTAAATGTTTAGGTAAATTCCGTTTTACATCACAGTATTGTGAAGAGTAGGTACCTATTAGTAAAGTTGCTAGCACACGGACGGATATTGGAGCGAAGGTAGAAATATAGTTGACAAGTATAATAGTCTAACTTGTGTTTGTTGCATAAGCTGAAAAACAGGCCAATGCGTTGCCCGACGGTAAGCGGACACCGTTGTCTATGGAAATTAGCAACATTCGAGGTGCGAGCGACGCGCGGTCGCCGGCGAGGGCCAGTAGGCGGCGGCTGGTACGCACGTGTCGGTAGTGTCGGTCGAGCGGCGCGCGGCGCAACAGCCAGGCGGGGTGGCCGACGAAGTGGCGGATGGCGCGCAGCTTGCGCAGCGCGCGCCGCCGCGTGGCGCCGTCCATCCACGCGCGCCGCTCCGCGCCCGCCGCGAACGCCGCGCGCACGTCCTCGATCATCGCCACCGCCTGCCGCACACCCGCTCTTACTATCTCTTATTGTTACCGCCGCACTCCCGTTGGCCCGCGCTCGACGCTTACAGGCCTCATGTTACGTTTATTTTTATAGTATTAATTTTCTTTCATTAAGAAAAAAAATACCTTGTTGCTACTTGGACGTTTCAAAATGTTTTTAAAACGTTATAACAACTTTGTAAAATATCATTTTGTTTACTATTTGTAACTACGTTACCGTATGTTTTCGTTAGTAACTAACATTCAGTTATTAATAAATGTTTTAGAGTTACCAAATGGTCAATAATATTTTAAAACATTTTATAACGGTAGTGTAGCAGCACTATAACTGAGACGTATTTTACTCTTTAATTATGAATTCCTTAAACCATCAAATATAATAAAAATAGGTGCGTTGATTCAGTTTAACGCGCTATTACTGAGCAAAAGGTTCTATTAACCAAACGAAATGCTTTCAAGCACCGGAAATTTTGATTATTCCGATGTAACTTCATAAATAAGTAAAGTATCAATCAACCTTTTCCCTGGAAGTCTGGTCGAAGTGGCGCTTCACGTAGAGGTAGCTGAGGGCAACTCCGAAGTTGGCGTTGACGGTGGCGGTGCAGCTCTTCCAGCGCGGCGTGCGCTGCTGCAGCCCGAACACCGCGCGCGAGAACTCGAAGCCCAGCTCGCGGAACTTGCCCAGCGTCATGGGCGCCACCGTCGAGAACACGCTCCACCACAGGAAACGTTCTGGGAATAGGAGTATAAGATACACGAAAAAACCAGTTGCTAAATAAAATATATATTCTGACTATTATTATACGAGTATCATCACATTGATTTCTGAGACTAGATCGCCCGTCATTATATATACAATTGACGGTTGACTATATACACAATTACTGTGTAGCTTTATTGACTACTAGCTGACCCCGCGAACTTTGTTCCGCCTTAATGGCAATAAATAAGCAGATTGTGTTTTTTTTTTTTGGAAAAA
>DWME01004605.1:0-16074 GCA_018244795.1 Parelbella ahira ahira
CTTAACCCTCTCAATATGAGAGGAGACCCATATTCCAACAGTGGCATGACAAATGGGTCGATTATTATTATTATTATTATAAAACACTCATAATTTACCTTGGTTTCGTTCAACTTTTATTGTCTTAAGAAAAATCCTATATCTTTTCACGACGGTTACCTGCGCCAGCACGCCGCTGTTTATTAGAAATTTAATTATAGTAAGCTTCGTCGTAATGACTTAATGTTGGCAAACCAGATGGTCTTTTTATATATACATATTCGTGGATCACCCTATGAGACATGAACACCTTCGGCCATTATTATATGTCGTACTATATAAGGCCTTGACGGGTTACCAGCCTCGGTGTCTTATACTGTGTATGGCTCAATATCGGCTTTCTACTGTTTACTTTACTCCACTGTATTTATGTATTGTAGTAGTGTATGTAAATTATAAGTCTGACCCAAACAAAATCACATCTCCGGTAATCATATAACTTTACAATATGTTCGCGATCTTCGACTGCAGCCTTACTTCAAGTTCTTCCAAATCGTATTATTAGTCTGGTTTCTCTTTGATGAAGTCGTTATATTCAAATATATGTCATCATGATTATCATCATCATCCTTGAGCCATCGGCCATCAGCGGGCCGGAGGACGTCCTACACAACGTTTGCCGAACCGCAGTCTCCACTCCAATAAAAAATATATATGTGCAGTTATATATTTACTGCTATAAATGAAACACGTTTTGAAAATGGCCATTAGGTAGGTGAGTCGTTCGGTAACTTTTCGGTAATACATGGAATACGCCATTAGCTGAGTGCGATCTTCATAAAGTGCACACTAACACTTGGAAACGAGTTCCCGAAAACAAGTTTAGGCTTGTTTCAGTCTCCTTCCAACTTCGGAGATCGATAGTGGTCCTTTATACTCACGTACGAAATTGTTCCAAAACATATTAAGGTTATCTGAAGCTTCGAGCTACATTGTTCCCATTGCCAAGTACTTATCTCTGCTCTCAAGATATTTAAACTTAAAAAGTTATTTCATAACGTCAGCACTTTATAACTTTTTTGAATTATACATTAGAATTTTGAATGTATGTACGTGTACATACATACATGACACATGAAAAATACATTTTGAATAATACATTTTTTATTATGATAACAAACAAATTTCACGATTATTTCAAAATGTTACGTCAACCACATTGAGTCAAAACCGGAACTGAAGCAACGAGAATTCACAAAAACAATTGGTTACACAAAATCAATTATTGCTGTAATTAATAATGAGACACCTGTAATTCCACATGCGAACTTTGAGAAGTATACATTCAATGAAATCCAATTAAGCACTGCAATTAAAATAAAGCTGTATTGGGACTCCGAACAAAACCCGCGTTGGAGAGTTGGATAATTATAAAACGGAAATGTTTGTACAATTTATTTGAATGTTTATTCGATTAATGTCGTTAATGTTAAAATAGGCTCTTAAATATGTCATTTGTTAATTAATATCTCTACTAAACATTGTGAATATTCGGATCCACCGAATACTTAATTTCGAAATAAAACCTATAAACTATAATACCTTTGAAGATGAAATGGTGAAATATGAAAGTGCATAACACTCCTCTGCCTACCACTCTCGGGATTATAGGCGTGATATTACGTACGTTTTTTACATTTGAATATTGCCTTTGACATACTCGCCTAATGTTCAAACGTGTTCAAAGCGTTTTTCAAATTTCGCTCAATATGGTGAAAAATGAGTGAAAATTTATGAAATTAACATCAAAATCAAATAGAAAAGAATAAAAATAAATTATCGCTTATTACTGAATCTGGTACTTCTATAAATATAACATAAACAACAGATGATGAACAATATTGCAGGTATTTGGTCTGCCCCTTACTGAAGCGAGCTTGAGCGTATCACGTTGTCAGCAACGTGGATGTGACGATTGATGGAAATGTAATTTAAAGTCAAACTACACCTTTAATAATCACCTATTTACAATAACTAATCGCTAAATATGTCTACCAAAATATTGAAACGGAGGTTAAATCTAATGTTGTTTACAATCCTTTTTTATATCAGCCTCGCAAATAGGCAGACATATATAGAACATTATTAAAACTATACCTTTTAACAACATACAATAACCCATTACAACACATCCACACACACACAGAAATAATTAAAAACATAACAATTAATACTAAGATTTATATCAGGAACAGGCTCAGAAATGATAAGAAATGAAAAGCTCATTATCTATTTTTACGAAACGTTTGATTTTCGCTTCCACTGATCGTAATAAATTATATTATTCAGTAACGTACCTTATTCTAAATAACGTAATAAACAGACATTCGTGGAAGGAATATATGAGGAACTTTTTTATTTTATTCCCACCGTAGCATCGCTCAGTTTCTAAGAAATTTAATACTACAGTGCAAAATGTTACATTCTGTACGTAATAAAGTGACATATTCCGGAGTCTGAAATACAGAAATATTTCAATTACTCCAGTGAACGGATAGAAAATTCATAGAAACTGTGTAGTGAAAGACCAGTTATTTACAGCTGGTTTCAGGCGAATAAAATGTGTAATTAACACAATAGAAACACGTCCTGTCGACAAAATCAGTTTAGAAAAGGTCAGCGCCTGACATTCAGAGATCGGTAGATACTAAATGAGTAAAGCATTATTGAATTACGTAATCTGCTCTTTGTTTTATAAATAGAGATCTGTTTCAGTTTTCGGATTAGAGACGAACGTTATGTCATAATAAAAGTGAAACGAATGCCTGAATGAATACGTTTCGCCTACCCTTCCCGAAGCGGTAGGCAGGAGGTGTAGTACTTTCACAATTCACCCTTTATTGAATGGGTGCGAGCTTATGGTTATATACTAAGTACCAATCCAGATTCCGAGCTACTAACAGGATTGCAACCAATCGATAAAAGGGGAAGTAAAGACAAAAAATTAAATTGTATATTTTAAAATAAATGTTCAGTCATCATCATCATTTTTATCAGCCTACTCCCGTACACTGCTGGCATACTCGTAGGCCTCACCTGAGGTGAGGGCTAAGTTCAGTAAATAAAATAAATTTGCAATCACAAATATACTTAAGCATTCCGATCGGCTTACAAATCTCGCACTTTCAAAACAACCTTTCCTTTTTAAAAAAACGGCAGCACACGTGCGATGTAACCTATGAATGTTACTTGTGTTTTGTTCCCTGTACTTATACCTATATTTAAACCCGTTACACGTAACACATAGGCCTCTGTACGCGTTTTACACATGTTAAGACTTTGAGAGTTTCTCTCTACGCTACGTATATATTTATACCAGTTACATATACGCGTGTACCGCCGCCACAAAAGCGGCTTCCGTGTATTACGAGCGTTGTGTTTACGTAAAGAAGCCTGTTATGTGTACATAGCGATGACCACGCCGATTCTCATAAGATGGCATTACATGCGTACTATAACAGCCTATCAGCCATTACTAAACAATTATAAAACGGTTTATAATTGAATATATAAGAAGCCTTTTAAATAAATTCAATAAAACCTTAACCGAACACTTGAAGTAAGGTGTTTAGTATTTACATAATAGAATTAAAGCTGTATAGAAATTAGAAAATTAGTCGCCCTAGTGTACTGGACTAGTTCTATTATTTAATATTAATCATTATTATATCGTCACGCCAGATCCCTTACAGGGTAGGCAGAGTGAACTGATGTGTTTGTTCTACATTCATCACTTTCTTATATGCGCTTCGATTATAGACTTCTGACTATCCCACCACCCAGTGTTTAAATCTAATATCAATCATATATGCTAGGAAATCTAAATCAGAATTATTTTACCAAGAAATTTATCAATATTGATCGACGAAAGTAAAAGTTTGGATATGTTTCTAAGCAATTTAAATTGATAAGCGCTCAACAAGACTTGAAATAGTTTATAATATAGAAAATCCATATCCAGCCATACCAGTCATAATCGGTTATCTGTAAACATAGTTAAAATTTCTCTCGAAATACTACTGATAGTTGTCTCTATAAATCATGATACATACGTGAACAGGTTATAATTTCATTTATACTATTTTCAGGCGACACCGACGAGCATGGCCTGCCGAAAGACAAGGACAAGGGATGCGATACCAACCTCTACCTGTATCACGTAAGTCTTTTAGTACTACTATCAAACTGCTTTCTACCCACAACTGCGTTCGCGCGACATAAAGAGCACCCATCTATGAAGATAAAGAAAAAGTACATACTCAAACATTTTATTTTGTGTAAAACCTTAATGGTCGAGTTTTAAAGTGGTAACCGCGCCATCTAGTAGCCTAAAGAAGAACTACATTAATAAATACATTATTTCAACAAAAAAACATGATTACCAATTTTTGAATGGCTATAGCACCGTCTAGGATCATTAATATTTCATTTGTTACATCTGAATATTATAGATTGATTTTTCAAGGTACTAAGCAGTCAAAGCCATGCTTGTCTTCAAAAATATTTGTATCTGAATTTTTTTACAAACGCAAGTAGTACGTATATTTTGTTCTGTTGTTGCCTGGCAAACAACCAACCAAACAAACAAACAAATATGTGACGATCACATTTATTAATGATGCTGCCATTCCAATAATTTCGAAATAGCGAAATTCCGAATTAAAATTTCGAAATGAGTATCAACGCAATACAAGTATCACACGAAACGATAACAGTGAACCGATAGAACTGACAATGAGATACACAGAAAGACCCCCGTTTATTACATGTTTCCCTATAATTTAAAGTAAATATTGAATCTGAGTAAATTGAAATTGAATCTAAAAAACGTTAGCTGGTCACCGCGCGTACGACACGTTTTATGTACTCGTACATATCATATGTATATATGAAACACACACAATAGCCCTACAACATCATAAAGCTGACCCGCAAAATTACAACTGAAGTTTTACAGCACTCACCGGCAATATTAAAAAAGCTGCACATGCTCGAGGCAAATAAATATTATTGTTTGAGTAGAGTTGCGCAAACTCGTGCTCGTCAACTTTTAATTGCTTTAGCATTCGCGTTTTGAATGCGATGCCTATATCAATGGGTACAGCGCATTCAAGTTTTTTTTTTATTATATTCTGTTCATGTTCAGAAACATTTATCAGCATTATAAAAGGTGATTACGTTTGTACGAGTAGATGTTTGAAAATAGAATTTCGATATATGTACAGATTAGATTTGTACAGAATATACTATCATAATGAACATACTATAAACACAGACTCGCGCACTATTTTGAAATTGAATAAGTGAACTGAGTTACGTTCTATCGTTCAAATTCGATGTCAGTAGAATGTAATAGTTAACATTTCTTACTGAAATTTTTCGTAGTTAGGAACAGAAAATACGGTAAATTGTCATAAGAGTTGCCCGTCTGAATTTCAAACGGGATTAAAATTGTATCTGGGTAGAAATTTGAATAAATTGGGTGCAATATTGAAATCGAGTAAGTGAACTGAGTTATGTGCTAGCGATGACCCGTAGCGCTCGTCGTAGCACTCGTAGCACCGTAGCAGTAGCGCTCCCGTAGGCTGTTCGACCTCGTTACGGCAAAACTGTAACGCTTCATCCAATGCAATTTGGCGTTCCACATTTTAGCTTCAGTATTTAATTTAATAGTAATAGTTTTATAAATGTCGCCCTATTAATAAATTTGTCTACTATTTATGTACCTACATTTTCCAATTAACGATCTGAATTTTAAACATTGCTCTTTTGGTGAGGTTATCTTCTATTTTCATACATATACATACTCGTAATCTAATTAACGACCGTAACCGTAACAATGCTGATGTATTCATATGTTATAATTAAAGTCAAACATTAAAATCGTTGCTGTGTCCTTGTAGGTTTTTAACATATTTTAAAAACATTAATTTGAATGTAATAGAAGTATGTATGTACCACAGCATCGTTGCTATAAGCGCTAGACCGGTAATAACCATTTGTATTTTG
Source organism: Parelbella ahira ahira (assembly GCA_018244795.1). NCBI lineage: Eukaryota > Metazoa > Arthropoda > Insecta > Lepidoptera > Hesperiidae > Parelbella > Parelbella ahira. The sequence goes on from DWME01004605.1 coordinate 6,049, forward strand.
CTGTATTGTCCTATTAAAGGTAGGATAGGCAGATATACTAATACACGGATTCTGGGAAATCAATTTGCAGACATGCTCATTTCCTACTCATATAATTTTATTAACTAAATGATTTATAAAATTTATAACTTAAACTTGACTATACACGACAAATTATACTTATCAATAAAACATGAAATAGTCACATACGTTTTTTCCCATTAAAGACTGTTGTTAATTAAAATATATCGAAACCGGAATAATAAATGAAATTAAAAAATTAAAGACGAAATTATGTAGAAACAAAAGAAAAGATGTAAGTTGAAAGGGAATTCAGAGAAACTCACGCAAAAGCCATCTTCCAAAGTAATCAGAGCGGGAACTTTTACAAGTACGCACGGGCGTTGGGTTTGAATAAAAAATAAATATCTTTAATATAACGACGTATTTAGGCAAAGAGAGTTCCACACCTGCGGTGCTGGGAGGTATAATCCGCGGCCCAATCTCGTATATAATTCACGCTCCATTTACGCGACTCACGACTTTTAGCCCGCTTACATATATTCATACATGTGGGGAATAAAAATTCTCCTGTTACAACATTGTACTTGGTATATTGCCAGAAACAATCACGAAGAGAATAAAAACTAACCACCCAATCGGCAAAAACCTAGCAGTAAATTTGATTGTGCTACGTATGAAGAAAAATAAATGTTCGTACAAAATAATATTGCGCGCGGTTACAAAGCAAGTTGTTTAACGTAGCAAATTAAAAAATTCGTTTGTATGTTTGGTATAAATAAAATAATAGACATCTTTAATTATTACAATTCCCATAATGTTTAATATTATTATAGAAAATTGAAGACATCAATTCTACAAATATACCTACGTACTGCATGAGTAGATACTATTGCTAAAGAAATAACATCCTTGCCTTCGTATATTCATAAATACATATATTTACATACAGAAGAAACATCTACGATAATGTAGGTAGATCAAAGAGAACTTCCATCAAATTTAAATTATATTTTTTTATTCAACATTTTATCAGGCTTTTCAGCACTCAATTAAACCAGGCTGAACTTCTCAATTCAAAAACTACATGTTCGCTTTTTATTTTTGCCTGCCATTTACCGCCCGAGAAGTACGAAATAGCCGCAGTTTTTTCAATACTTCAAAATTAATAACGTGTATGCCTACGTCATTACCCTGAAATTATTATTATTTTTTTCTTTACGCCTGTATTTCTCGATAGGGTAAGCAAAGAAGTGTAGTAAGTACTATTCCACGACCACCTATTACATTTTACGGTCCACCAGGGAATAAATGGTGAGTCTATTGCTATATCCAGGGCATAAAGCCAGACTTCGGGCTACTGGCAGAAATTTAAAGTTAGAAAAAAAAGTAACTGCTAATTTTCTAACTTTTTAAAATCACTTCTTTTTAATTAGATATTGTAAATGTATTAAATGATATATACATCACTTCTATAGATATACATATGTATAACTACAACAAAGTCAATAACGATTTATTTAAGCTTAACAAAGCATTGTTACAATTTTGTAACAAGCCGTAATAACATTTCCAACATTTACGAAAAAAAAATCAAGTGAAATCGGACACAAGAAAGCATCATATCTTTTAATAAAAAAATCTCTTTATAGCTTTTGAATTTTTATTACTTTTTGTTGTATTTTAAAAATTGAAATTATCTTTCCATGACTTACTCAAGTTTTGTACATGTTTTTACAATACGTTTTATTCATATAAATACAGATACGAATCAAATGATGTATGAATCTAAGTAAATCTCATTTCGCTTGGCACTCATATTTTCTATGTGGGAAGGCAAATCATATAAAAATGCGTCAGCTCAGCCCTGACGAGTGACGACATCCCGTCTCTGTAATTTTAGTAACGCTAGCTGTTATATGGGTTGTTGTAATCAGACTGACACATTTTGGTACCATATACGAGCATTGAGAAAACTAGAACTCAGTCAAGCTTAATTTCATACCTTTACAAAATCTAACATAATTTAAGCGTATCGTAATCTGTAACAAGATGTATAAATACTTCATCATCAGCGTGTCTCAGTCCACTGCTGGACATAGACCACTAAAGTGAGGTAACATCATCACGCCTGCAATCCCCAAATGGGCAGGCAGAGAAGTGTAGTACGTTTCACTAGTTACATTTACGTCCCATGGAATAGGTAGTGAGCCTGATGCATTACACCGGGCATAGATTCAGAATCCGAGTCACTAATACATAGAAATTCTAAATTTGAAAAATCCTATTGTATCCGACCTAGTTCACCTGTCTCTTCGAACAGGTTCATTCTTTAACATTAAGAAACCTTATTTGCCGGAGCGGATATTGGGCCAGCCTTGATCGATTGTCTGAGCTAAGCACCCTCAAGGCGGGGCCGCTCTTCTGCGGAAGGCCGGAGCAAGTGCCTCGTCAATACCAAAAGGAATGAGATGAGACTGTTTTAAACCACTTCACCAAGGTCAAGCACACTTCAGTTACGGGGTCCGACAAATTTGGGTAGTCACTCCTGGAATAATTAATGCGTTCTTAGCGATCTTGAGACCCGATGTATCAAGGTGTCGATTGCACTTAAAACTCTTGCTATTGGAATGACTTACTTGTATACATAATAATATAATACATCGTGTCTAATGAAAACAAAATACAGCTAAGAAAATTACTTAAAGCTCCATATAGAGGGCGTTAGTCAGAAGAATGGATTTTTGTAAAGGGTTATGAGCTCTATAAGTATATATGTATATGGAAATAAAGATATTCACATAATATTAAAGCGATGATATGAAAAAATATTTGAACAAGTTACTTTGGAATACTCGCTTAATCTGTTTCTAAATATTTGACTGTATGTTTGCCTCTCACAAAAATTTAGCGGTCAAATATAGAATAAATATAGTTAATTATGAAAAAGTTATAACCAAACTTAAAAAAACATTTTCACGTCGGAAAAATCTCTCATTCCCATGAGAGGACCAGAATAGCTACAGTCGAAAACTAATATTCCATGGAATTGTTAAGTATATTCAAAAATAACGAGGCACGAGACAAAATAACATAATAATATATTAACTATCCTCAGAAGTAAGATAATTATTCTAAACTGCTGCCGCGATCCCCGTTACTGGGCCCTTTTTCTCGAATTTCCCTTCAAAGTGCTCGAGGGAAGTGTTGGATAGTATGTTTAAGCGTCCTACTTAAGTTCCATTTCCAAACATGCAAATTTTACTTTGTGGAGTGGAACCACTCTTGACCCAAAAGATATTTGACCTAGCTTTGCCGCGATGTGGCTGGCATGAGACAAAGCATACAACATGCATGAATTAAAAAATATTTGTCGCTACGTTTTATGCAAATGTACTCTGTGTTTTAAATAAAATTGGACGTATATGTATAATTATCATTATTTAGGCTTATTGATATAATAAAATATGACTATGGTGATATATATTTTGTAATCGTATTACGGTGCAAAATAACTAAACATGTCCTGAACCAACAAAGCCAATCGCTTGTAGTTGGAAATGCTGCAATGTTTTACCAGACGATCGAACAAAAGTTTTCATTACATCCGAAGTTCTAAACGCTGTTCGCATCGAACAAAGTGGGCAAATAACGGCTTTCGGACAAATGAAAACAAATAGGAAGAAGCCTCGGTTATAAACAACTGCTGTTGTGGCCAATTCTTTTTTATTGCAGCCGAGGATTTACGGGTCTGCATTAGAGTCATCGTGGATTGTTCAAACGCTCGTCCCAATTTATATCACTTAGGGAACTTAGGTGAGGACAATAGTAAATTAACTTGTTTGATACGAAGGAACTAGTAAATGAGTATTTAATGAGACAGCAGATAGACTCGCTAGCGCCAATGGACATTTGCAATGTGCCCTTAACAGAGGTATGAGAATTGGGTTATCAGTGTGATATGTGTTAAAATCCGTCAATAAAAAGACCTTAATATTTAGTAATAGAATTGCACTGGTTTTTATCTGTTACTTCAATAATATCCGCTCCCTTCAAAGTTGCTCCTACACAAACTCGTTTGTACATCTAAGGACTGAAATAGTCACACCTAGTAAACTGACAATAAAAGCTTTCAAACCTAACTGTGATTTCTTTTAATACCTATGCTTAAACAATAGATATCGCGGGAAACTATGTTCTATTTTGGTATCATTTAATAATAGACCAAAATTCTGATTTAAAATAAATTCCTTTATCTGAAATAACTTTTAAGAAGTGGCGCAGATACTACGTATACCTACATATAGCGAATAAAAATTTTTTAGAAGGAAAATTAATACAAAAAAAAATCTACTTATGGTAAACCTTTTACCATATTATGTTCTATGACAAGCTGTGAGTGTTTAAACATACAAACTGTTTAAATGTTCCTTGAAAACGTTATATTTGAGTACGAAAAATAAAAAAGGATATTATTATTCTCATTTCATATTCTGCACATCACGTCCAAATACGAATAACAAATTCTATTGGATCTGCACAACCTTTAAAGATATTGGGTACTTTTTAAAAGAACTGTACCAAACAACTTTTAATATAATAAAATCTTCATTCGAGAGCTTATCGTAAAGGCATTTTTTCGCTCACAAAAAGATAAAAGCTTGTTACTCCGTGTAACTCAAGATAAGCGCGCGTAATCCTAAGCTGAGGCTTTATAAATTGAATGTATGTAACAGATGGCAGGATGTCGTAGTTTATCGTAATTACCTTCGAGAACCCCTAGCCTGGCTTCAAAGGAACCACGTAATGACCTGTCAGGAACAACCAACGCACTGCAGGAAGACACTGCTGGCAAATGTTAGGCTTCGTTAATTTTTTATACAATTCACGCTTTAGATGTTCCATTGAAATCCGAAAATCGAATTCTTTTTTTTAGAACTCCGAATTCTTTGAATTTTACAAACACCAAATATATAAATTGTTTTATCTGATTTTCTAGTTTAATACAAACTATTAAAGATTAAACCAGTAATTTCCGTCACGTGCAAAAATCAGTTTTACTATTGCCTACATGAAAACAACAATAATTTACACGGGCGATATTTATTCGAAAAATAAAGTATTTTCAGATCGTGTAATACCATGATTTATTGATCTAGATATCCTGCCACCAGCAAATATATTGGAATTGAATCGTAAACTCGTTTTCACCGTTTCCCAAACGCTTCTCACCGGAGGGTGCATTTACGAATCGGTTTAGATTGTCAGCAGAGAGGTATTGAGCCGTTGGTAATACGAGCTGGCGACCGAGTGTATATGGCGCATGAATAACAGATGATCGCTTATAAGACGAACCGAAGATGGTGCGTTCCATTGCACGAAATATTTTTGAATAATATTAAACGCCCCTTTTGTCAAGAAAATGGAATTGAGTTTAAATCGTTTAAGTCGTTCCTGTTGCTTTTCAGGTCTACATTTATAAGTAAGTTTTGAATAAAATTTAAAATCATAAATGACATAAAAAATAATGTACCTACTTTAAACAAAACATAAGTGCTCTTTAATATGAACTTTCTGGAATAATTATCAATAGAAAAGTCTGGTATAAAAAAAGAAAAGTCTGGTAACAGAATAACAGACCTTAACTTAGTAACTATCTCATTAACTCGCCAAGAAGTTTACAGCAACTTTAAATATCTTAAAACTTACGTCACAACCGCAGATAATTAAGTTTTAACATAAACTCAAACTACATTAAAACGTTCGCTATAAAAAGACGTTCTATTTCGAAAATTCTAGAACATACGACTAGTACGATCAAGAACAACACATTAAATGGGACATTTGAAGAAAACGCCGGGAAAACTGGTGCGAACAACACTCAAGTAAATGGAGGATAAAGTAGATTTTAGGACACGAGCTTCACTATGTTTTATTTGAATTCTATTAGAAAGATTTTAAAACAAAATATATTAAAATGAAAATTGAAACCATATACCCGTATATTGTAGGCCGTGTTATTAATTTAAAAATAAACACCTTATATTAAACAAGATCTACCTTCATTAAAGGTGTATTAGTAATTGTTCAAATTAAATAGTTTCCGAAACTTTACTTCTTTATCATATATTCTTTTAATAACTGTACTAATCTATAGATTAGTATGTATTATATACATGGTTAGTTTAAAGACTTTATTTCATCTAAAGAACCAAAATAGCTTCTCTTGAAGAGAAAAATACAATTAACCCCTAAGCCACATTGTAACGCTAATGCGTTAAGAGCATATATACATATGTATATGCAAAAATAATATTAATAATAATATATGCAATAATAGGAGGATTTTCAAGTATATTTCGAATTAAGCGGTATCTAATCTACATAAATAGTCAATGGATTCGGAATAGCATGCACTTTTATTGGTCCGTGAAGGCCTAGATTGGCGGGATAATGTTTAGTCATTACTTGACTTGATAATAAATCTTTAATTTTACATACACAACAGCTGAAAATAAGAGCTTATTTTAATTCATTAAAAAAAAAATTGATCCATGTAGGTACATGTTTGAAAAAAGTTAATTTAAAAAATTTAAATTAAAAATTTTAAATAAAAGCTTGAAATACCAAAAGCGTTAAATTATTTCCAACTTAACAATTTCTGTTCATTGGTTATGCTTGTAAATAAATTTTCCGCCAAAGCGTATTAATCAAATGACGTTTAATATTTTCACCAAAAAGAAAATGAATATTACCTCGAGAGAAATTTAATTCTATACAGCAATGAAATCTCCGCTTAGAGATTTAAATTTTACGTTGTAATAAATTACCGCCTTAAGAATCCGGCCGTGACGCCATCTGCCTCCAGGCTTTGTGATATTACATTTAATATCGCCACCGAAACATTTAAAATTTTAACGGCAGCTTAAACGTTAATCTTCAGTACAGTATTATATGCATGGTGAAGTCGCCGTTCCGTCTGAAGTTTAAGTGTTTCATAACAAAATGTTTCATTCAATCATCTGTTTGTAAAAAACCAATTAAATTAAATTATGCAGAACTCCTTCCCTTCAATTGAGACATGTACCTACATACATATGTACGTGTTAAATTCCAAATGACAACACAAAGGAAATCGGGAACCGAATGGAACTTTTGTGCTGTAGGTAGTAGAAATAATTTAACTAAGGGCAAAAGTCCATGTACCGAACTTCTAAAACTTGAATTACGAATATCATCCAGGCGCAAACCATTATTCACGGACATGTAAGGAATATAAGTTACCAGAAATAAATGAACACGGTGTCTGCTTACCCCTTCGTGGATTACAGGCGCGATATTACGTGTGTTTATATTGTAAACCTACTTCTCAATGTACATCGAATAAATAAGGGATTTAAGAAGGTTGTAATACGTGACCTCTACAGAATCTATCAAAGGAATTCCTTATTCTTCTTCGGATATAATGACGAAAGTTCTCCAGGACAAATGAATTTAGCGGAAAAATGATTTTTAACATCACAATTTTACGTCATACCCAAATAACATTCTGGAGTTTTTTCGTGTTTGTCCGACAAGTCTTAGGATTTGTTTAATACTGCCAGCGGATTAGTCGAGAATGCGCAGTAGAGCATGATAATAAAGAAATGTAGAATTAATAACGCATCTTACAGTGGGTCCTAGCACCCTGCCATACCTTTTTATTTCTAATCAATAACAATAATACAATTATGAATGACTTAATATATTATGCTTGACATTCATTTATTCAGCAGTCTTTGCAACGTTATTTAATAATGATAGAAACACGAGCATAATCGTTAAATATAATGAAAGTAAAATACGTTACGAAATGTGTGCACATATTGACAGTGCAATATTAGCAGTGAATAAATATTACATAAAGCTTGAACGCAGTGAATTGTCAGATACAGTACGCCCACACTTCCGTTCGAGGCGTCTCTATCTTCCGGTGTATTCGATATTCCTTGTACATTGTTTACCCGACGTTCACGCGTCTATATTTACGCCATTGTGTACTCCTCTGTTTATCTCACTGCAAATACTACCTTATTTCACCTTCATCCTCCATTTAATCCGTTCCACAGACACCTAGTTACGTAGACGAGATGTTGTATTGATTTGAAAAGAAACTTTCTTAAGGCCTTAAGCTATTACGGCCTAGCCACATGACTAGGAATCATGAATGAATCATCATTCAATCAAAATGAAGAAGAAATATCGTAACAATATGTAATTTAAACGACAGCTTACATAATCGTCCATATCTTTATTTCATTCCATTCAGCGTATAATAAAGCCGTTGCTGGAGTAATCCACTTAAAAAACGACTGCAACAATGCAGCATTTGTGACGCAAACGGTTCTTATTTAACAACACTTTCGAGATCTACGTGTGCAGATTGATAATGGTTGTGTAAAACACATTACTTGTTAATATCGTTATGTGTATTATACGTAGAAGTATGTACTTGCTTAATAATGTTGTTGGGAAGAACTCGTAACATTTCATATTCATACGCTTTCATTATATCCCTTTCATTTCGAATCAAGTTATGTGCGTCCAGTGCCAATTTACATAGAATGAAATTAGATTTTGTTTTCTCTTTATCAATTCCACTTTTTATCTTAGATTTGATCCCGATTCACGTGCTTAGGGAAGCGGCAAGTATATTTATGTCCATTACGTGATCGCACTCTCGAGTCGTGCGATCGAACTGTTCGAGTAATAAAAAAGCTATAATATTAGAATTTCAGATAACGAATCAGCCTTGCTAAGCCACTCGCTTTTATATGGACAAAATATTTTCAGACATTTGGAAACTACGGAAGATCATTTCTGTCACAACATTAAAGATAATTTTGCTTCTTAAAAATAGGAGACACGTGGTAGGCATGTTTTGTAAATAGTGTACCTAAATATTAAATGACACTCCACCGGCCAAAAATTGAATTCGCTAATTAATAAATGAGGTGGAAAATCGAATGGAGCAAACAACGGACAACGTGACCAATCAACAGAAAGGCTCGCCAACAAGGCTCTATCACAATCTAAGTAGACATGTTCGCGAATAGGCTACGCTCTATCACTATCGGACAAGCATGCCAGCTATCTGACTAAATGATTATTGCAGACCATTGCCAGCCGCACTGAAGTTCAAAGGAACTTTATCTCTTTCCGAGATCACTCACAGAATCGCTGCCATCTCTCACGAACAATGTCTTACGCCTCGTGTCAGCTCTATCTGCTTACCTCCTATACAAATAAGATAACAGCAAAAATAGGATAACAGGTAATTCTAACTCCAGTATACTTATCTATAAGTGATTTCAAATCCAGAAGTACGTATAGATAAGATAAATACGTCTGGATTTAGAGATACCTGTCCATGAACATTTACCACTGGATATAAGATCATATCCAAAACTACATGAAATGTCCATTTTTTATATCATAGTTACCACTATATTTACTATAAGCTTATTTGCAGGAGGAAATCGAGGATCGTCCGCGAGCGGCGACCTTCCTCAGTTCGCTGGCGGACTACTCCAACACGATCCCGACCGCCTCCACCGCAGACCCGGACACGCCCAAGCCTGCGCCCCCTGCCCGCATGGGCACCCTTATCGGCGTCTACCTGCCTTGTATCCAGAATATATTCGGCGTCATCCTCTTCATCCGTCTCACCTGGGTGGTCGGTACGGCGGGCGCTATACAGGGATTTCTCATTGTGCTTACATGTTGCTGTACGGTGAGTAAAATAAACCATAACATAATAAATTACAAACCTACTGTAGGCGTTTATCATTCGGGTAATGATTGCAGTAATCAGTAACCTTGGATAGTCTTGACGGTGGACACGTAAATATGTATACACACGAAACTGACAGAGATTTCGATGTAAGTACTCAACTGCGCATAATTGGACCACGGGAACTTTGAAAATATGTACATTCACCCAGATAAATATGTCGAAATTCTTGATAACACAAGTTCTTTTAAGCT
>DWME01004606.1:0-16073 GCA_018244795.1 Parelbella ahira ahira
GAGGTGCGCGCCATGGATTTGGACCCAGGACCCCCGGAATGAGAGGCTGAATTCTTAACCACTAGGCTACCACTGCTCTATTATAAACTTAATTTTAAAAAATATTCATGAATTTATTTAAAAAAAATGAACATAACATCGCGTCTGTATTAATACCTACTACCATCTTTGCAAAGGTTATTTTAAAAATATCGTCCGTTAAAACGTGCTACTGTTGTTACGTTGCGTTTACTTGTAATTATTTCTATTAACATACTGTTTGTCCAAAACCATTGTTGGTGTATGTTTTGAACTCACGTACATATATATATACCTATGTGGACGAGTAATAATAAAAATGTCTGAATTTACTCTCACATTATCTCGTCATTACTCATTACTACTGGCGAGTTAGAATCTAAAAATCAACTCAATAAGTTATGATAAATCAAGGTTCATTATTCAAATGTCACCAATGTTTCAAATCACAAAACTCCTTTGATCCTAATTCCCACTAACTAGTGTCCGACAAAAACTTCCCGATGAAGTAAAGTTAATCGGCAACTCAGAACGTAGTTAGGAATTCAAGCAGTCGACACTAATTTAGTTCCGCTTTCGCGGCTATCAGCGTGATTAAGCGATATATATACATAGATAAAAAGTCAATTTACGAACAGGAAATCCTCTAATTAGTATCCGTTTAAAATTTTTATCGGCTTAACGGCAGGTCTGCAAGGATACAGATATTTGACAATATGTGCTCTCTGTCTACTCCGTAAGGTGCCTGGTATATCGATATGTATATATACATATGTATAAATATGTATGTTAAGGTTTTTATTCTATGGGATTTGACTTAGACAATGAAGGCAATATTTCGTTTGGTTTTTAATTAGACTCGAACCACAAAAGAAATGGTTAAATTGATTACAAAAGTTACTTATACGTTTGTCGATGTTGCGTAAGATTTTATATAGATAAATAAAAAAATCCTAATAATTTTTTTAGTTGATTTACGTAAAACGTAACATCACGCCTCTCATCCCCGAAGGAGAGGCAGAGGAAGGGAGGCAGAGGAGTGTAGTAAGTACACTCCCACGTTTCACCAGTTTGTTTAAGTCCCATGGAACAGGTGCCTATTGACATGCACCGGGCACAATTCTAGACTCTGAGTCACTACTAGAAATTCTAGATTAGAAAAATCTAATAGTACCCGACCTGGGATTTGAACTCAGGACCTCCCGATCGGCAGTCGCGCATGCAACCGCTCGACCAACGAGGCAGTTAGTTGAGTTACGCAACGATTAATTCATAAAAAGCTTTATTTAAACCGGTATTCATTTTATATATTAGTAGAATCTTATTAGATATTTTACAGATTCATTTAACATTACTTATACTAGATGCGCGTAAGTCAATGATACGTATTTTTCTTATATTAAATTTAAAAAGCGGTGCGCTCCTAAGAGCCACGTAACAAAAACCCTTTCCTTTCTCAGTGTTTGAAATTTAACATTTAATCAACGCGCCTGCAGTTGGTTTCGTTAATCTTTTAGAGGCACAAAGCAATTTTTAATTGCCTCCCACTGTAACGCAACGTGTCTTTGACATTTGCGATTGATTAAAAAGAAAATTCTTCCACTATCATAGGGAATGTCTTTGGAATGCGCTTCGTAGTGTGACTTTTTAAAACTTTACAAATTTCAGTAGTTTTGTTTAGTTAAGTAATTAATACGCTTATAAAATTTAAGATAATTTAACAATTATTTGGAAATTATTGTGGCTGAAATAAAATAATGTTACAATTGAACTCATAGCTCTATGGCCGATTATAATAATGTAGACGGCATAGTCTTATCTACATCGATCTTCTATTTTCTGGATATAAACCCGTGCCAATTACTGAAAGAATTAATGTTTTGTCTGACACGCGTCCGGGAAAATTCTTGGGCCGAACGTCTATTGGTTATCTCTTCACGTGAACCATTTTTTGAACCGAGAACCGTGAACCATATAATATATATAAATTACAACGGACATACTATTGTCTTCTCAATAAGACATGGTTTTGTTTTATACTGAATAGGCATGAATTAATTGTCAGCGATCTCGCACCGCGTATTTCAGTGCTTGCATAGCTATTGCTCCAAGCAAATAACGTCACTATCGTAATTTCAGGCTTCTGAGGCAAAGTTTCCTCAAAATAATTCAGTCTTAGTGCCATGGTAACAATAACATATATCATACAAATCAAGTAGGCAATGGAGGCTCTTGTTGCGAAAAATTCTAAACGCCATCAAACGAGTACAAATGAGTATGGCCTCTGGAGATGGTCATACAACACATTTTTAATGTTCAATCATTTGAACAATATCAGTTTGTTTTAAACTGAATGTCATAAATTTTACATTTCCTAGTAAACGTTCCTGTGAAAACAGTACCCATTTTTTTTTAACAAAATTGTAAACTATTCATATATTACTTCATTATGTATATTACTTCATTATATTAGCCCTATTAATTTCTTTTAAAATTAATTAAATATTATGATTAAATAATAGTAGTCTTGTTTGTATTCCTTGTAAATTTCAGGTAAAATGGTCTAAATAATCGCGGTAATCAGTGTTCTATCAATTCTATCCTGTATTTGAGTTTTTAACAAAGATTTATACTAATTAGTGGGCAACACAAACAGCTTTGACCAAAAATACCGCAAAACGTCATTTCTCTGTAAATTCCCAGAAAATTCTAACTTTCAGGGAAATATGTGTTTGAAAAGAAAATTTTTCAGTTCTTTTTTGTTTTCCCATATACGACATGACCCTGAGGCTCGCGAGCTTTGAAAAGCTCTACGCGCGAGTAGGCGAATAGAAAAAAAAGCATTTCGTAAAAGTAACATCTACTGCATTTTGAATTTTAGAATTGCATACATTTAGGATTTCTGCGGTACACCGACATCCTAAAGGTAAATAAAGGTGAATTGTTACAAAATGCTGGAATTTTATTTTTAAATATGTATATGGTATACATACACATATGTATTTAAATGATAGTATTTCTATATGTAAATGTTTTTGCTTTCGGTGCACCTTGACTACCCCTGCAGGGATCTGGCCGTATGAAATTAATAATAACACTAATAATAATATGATAGATTATTTATTCACAAGCATAGGTACAACGGCGATATCAAGCCCGTTTGGTCCTTATATCCCGTTGGTGCTAGAATCGCCGGTCTGTAGAATTTGAGGCTTTACCCCTAAACTCTACTTAATCACTTAGTTGCCCTCTAAGTATGGTTAGCCAAGTTATCGTGAGAGCGTTTTGTTATTTACTCAATCAGCACCTACATATTCTTCGGATTTCAAAAATTATTATTATATTTACTCCTTGTGCTAGAAGTATGGGTGAATGATAGATAGTTTGAGAATTGACTTACTCAAGATTAAAGTTTATAACTTATCTTTGAAAATAAAAAAGAAACTAGTCTTTAATAATACCTACATGCCAATTGAGCAATGAAGTGATATCAGGTTTAGACAGTAATGGTTAAATAAAATTAATTTAGGTACATAATATAAGGTAATTTTACCCAAATGCGTTTATTTTTTTAGTCTAATAAAAATGAACATTAATAAAATTAAATAATTCAAAACACCCATTTTTTTCTTGCTAACTGTATCCCTTGAAAGTCACAAGGTCAGCAGCAAACTTAGAACGAACGGGTAATATACATTTGTATTGGATCTCAAACTAGACTAAGGTAAGTACTACTAGAAATCACTCAGACATGCGTTACGACTTCCAAGGTCTCCAGTCAAACTTCAAGGGTTTTGACGTTCACGTCTTACGATTAGTGTGTTTACCGAATGCTAAATGAAACTATCTGTAGCGATTAGTCACCCGCTTTTAAATAGTTCGTTTCATTGTGAGATTTTCTATCAATAAATAAGTAACATCACGCCTATATTCTTTAAAGAGGTAGACATGAGTACGCTACACTACATATGGCACAAATCTAGACTACGAGCTAATGCTACCACGACGTTATACTACGATGTTCAGTTACCTTAAAGTTTTTTACAACAGACCAAAACAAGACACCACGAAAGAATCTCCATGAATACTTATGGCGCACAACCGACTTTGTGGCGCAGACTCTGCCATAATTCAATTCTTACGGTATCTTGACCGCGGGATCGCACTAAATTAAATTAGTCTTAGTTGGACGCTGCACTTCTCTGAGTAATTAACTTAAACAATCTCTTTCAATAGGTATCTGGTCTCATTTTATTACAATGGAGTAATTACTCATTTGAATAATGCAATTAAATATCTATGTATATAGTTACTTTTTTTATCCTGCCCCCTGTATGGCTTAGAGCTATGCATATTGCATTCAATACAAAATGATATTTAAGTAGGAATTCAATTATGTGTGCTTATTTGTTTTATCGCTTACCATAACGTGTACCGATAACATAAACAGTCTATCCTGTGCACAGTCGCATATTCTCTCTAAATACTAATCTTTACCTACTCGTATATCGATTAAGCCGTTCTTGAATTGTAGGACGACGTACACGTAGACAGACAGATAGTAAGAAAACCATAAAATGTTAGAATTTGTTTTAGTGATTTTAATGTCTATATCGATTTAATTGTCCAACTACATAGTATTACTCGTCTTTCGACTCCTTAGAGGAAACACAGCGGTGATGTGACGTTCTATTTTTATTATTTACAATTCACATGTCTAAAATAAATAGTGTTTTTTACATTTTAAGTATTTAAAAACATTGCTAATTTAAAGCAAGAACTTAGATATACCTACATGTTTTTTTTTTTTTTTCTGTTGCAAACGGAAAGGCAAGTATCTAAAAAGGCCGCTACCGTCTACAGACATCTGTAACCCGACAGTTAGATAGATATCGCATAGTTATATTGGACTTTTAGTTGATATCCGTTAGCTACAGGACTTTACATAGAAATATTAGTGGTATCAATGCATTTAGTAGGTATTCATTGATAACTATATGTTTATTCTAGGGGCTGAAATGATCACCTATAGTACACACTTAAAACAATACCCAAACCCTTTAGACAGAAACAAATTGTTTAAGCAAAAGATATATCATGATAGAAATATATGTCATTATCTTAGGTTAATGCTGAAAATGAATAACTTGAAATCTTCATCAAATGACTGTTTTTATTTAAGCTCCAACTTAAATCGACGTGTATTTGAAAAGCTTAGATGATTATATTTTAAGACAGCAGAGCAAAATCCGTGAAACGCGGAAAATTCTGCGATATATTATAGCATTTAATAATAACGCGAGGTACTCTCATGAACACACCTGAAACTATCTACATATGCATATATATTTATACAATACTGTCTATATTCGTCAGCTCACGTTTGCAACTTTCTAAAGCCCCATGCCCCGAGCTGTAGCAACGCTAACAAAAGCCTGAAAAAACGTACATTTTCAAACTAGCCTCCAGCTTGAAACAGCGGACTTCCGGTTGTAGGGACATATTTTTTTAAAAACATATTTTTTGTGACTTAGCTTTTAAGGCTGACTAAAAGTACTTGCGCATGAATAACAATTGCAAACAATAGTCATTAAATTAGTTTGGAATATTTTATATAGCCCATGTACGCAGCAAAAAGTATTCGTGTATCTATACATTATACACGAAACATCACGCCTGTAATCCCCGAAAGGGTAGGCAGAGGAGTGTAGTACACTCCCACTTTCGCTAGTTACGTTTAAATCCCATTAAATAGGTGGTAAGCCTATTGCCATACACCGAGTCAATACTACAAATTCTAAATTAGAAAAATCCAATAGCACCCGACCCGGGATTCGAACCCAGGACCACCCGATCGGAAGTCGCGCTTGCAACCGCTCGACCAACGAGGCAGTCTATCTATACATCTACTTATACATATACTAGTTTATCTATATGTATATTATGTATAATAAAATATGTCGTATGGCATCATTGTAGGTCAAGAATCACACTCAGTGTTCGCTTTGAGAACTGAGTGTTTTTTAACGTAATTAGTGTAGCTAAGCCAACTTTTGTGATTTCAACAGGGCCCTACAACACGGTTCCAGTTTAGTTTGACCCCTCTCAGTGAGAAGCACCGAAAATATTTGTATATGTTTGATTCTACGTAATATCTCAAATTACAGTGGACTTTACTCGCTAGTTTTTCACTCGCCATAGCCAAGTTGAAGAGCTGGGTACAGTGAATGAATATTCGCAGTTGTTCCAATACTATTAATTAACAAGAAGGTTGCGAATGTTGAATTGTTTTTCACTTTCTGCTATTTGTATTAATATTTTGACTGCCTCGTTGGTCGAGTACTTGCAAGTGCGACTGCCGATCGGGAGATCCTGGGTTTAAATCCGGGTTGGGTACCTAATATTGTTTTTTCTAATTTAAAATTCCTATTAGTGACGCGGAGTCTGGATCTGTACCCGTTAAAAGGTAATAGATTCACCACCTATTTATTCCATGGGACTTAAACGCAACTAATCAAAATATGTGAGAGTGTACCACACTCCTCTGTTTAACCCTTCGGGGATTACAGGCGTAATGTTACTTTTTTGTATAAATATTTAATCTGTACCACGTAATTTGAGAATGAAATAAGAAAAGAGTACCAATAAGTAATTCAGAACCTTTTGAAATAATCAGAATATTTTTCCAGTTATCTAAACTTAGTATAAATGCGCAGCGAGTAGAAAATATTTTGTCTATGCTTGACGATAACAATTAATTAATCGCAACTTTGCAAAAGTAACAAAAAGTTGAAATAGTGTCAACAGATGGTCTTTTGAATAGTAACATTTTGCCAACCGATAGATGGAAAAAGGATATCAGGAAATTCAAATTTTTGACAGAAACTAGATTGGATTTGTAAAAAGCGTGTTCTGTATACACACTAGTATCGCGAAAACTAATCACCTTCAATTCATACGTAACATCGCGCCTTTAATCAGCGAAGGGGTAGACAGAAGAATGTAGTACACTCTCACGTTTCACCAGTTACGTTTATGTCCCATGGAAGACGTGGTGAGTCTAGTCTATCTAAAACTTTAGGTACCTAGAAGTCCTATGTATTTCTGTTTAAATATGTCTAGATGTCAATTAAGGCTCAAATGAACTTTTCATTTATCTAAATCAAATATAATATAATCCAATGAACTATATATTTGTTGTCGATATGTAGGCCGATTACAATTTTACGAGTGTTTTAAACAAAATACCGCTGTTTAAAATTTAAGGGCTCCCAACAAACTGAGAGTCACGGCACATTTAACTAATACGGCTCATTGGCTCGTTCATAAAGTTACGCAATAGTTGAAGGAACTCTCGAGCAACTTTAAACCCTATTCTGTTTCACTGTCTGCTGTGTCACTTCACCGCCACATGTCTTTTCAATAATGCAAATTTATACAATTAAAGTTTTAATTTTTTCCTTAATACATTTCGTATTAAAATTCGTCCGTATTACAATTCTTCTGTATATTCTAAACCGGTTTCGTACCTGTTGAGGACTTGAAGAATTTTTTCACACTATATATTTTTCTTGGTATGAATCTACTAAAAAGAACGGCCGATGGAAATTCTGAATTGATTAAGCAAACCAATATTACTTTAGCTTACATTTCGTTTAATAATCATTTTCCTCTATTAACGAGCGATGATACAACGCTAGCGTAACTACGTAATAGCTGAGGAGCGATGTGGAGCGGTGGTTAGCCGCATTTCTCACATCTCTCATGAACTCCTGCCCGAGTTACTATTATACGCCTAATATTATATTATTTCAATAATAATTGGCAAGTAATATTATACGATGTAATCCTATATTAGTAACAATGCGTCCGAAATCGGCGTGAGTACCTACATCAAGCTTGTCAGGTCTATGAGGACAGAGATATTTGGCACTCGGTGCTCTCTGCCTATCCCATAATTGACTTGGTGTTATCATATATAAAAGTAATACTATCAAATATCAGACACTGGCTGTTTGTAATCTCGACAAGAATAAAGTATCTTCGTCGCGGGCTTACCTTTTTATTCGAACATTTCCGGTCCAATGCACTTGCATTTGCCATTTCCGTAACTAAAAAAATCCGCAAGAAACGAGCTAGAAAAGCCCTATTACTCTTTTTTATCAGCTGCGAACTTTTCCAACAATCTCTTGAATTAACTCGAGGCTCTCTAGTTCTGATTACAGTTTCAAACTACTAATATTAAAACATCTCGAAAGAAACCCCACGATTACACGGAACTTTTTTACCGCGCCGTGCAGTCTATGTATTTACACGTTTAAATGTAATAGTGTAAACATATAAATATGTCCTTTCTAATGGAATTGTTATATGAAGTGTTTGCGTACGGCATAACATTTTTGAGAATTGACTTACATAACATTTTTGAGATACGTCAAATGTATTTTCTATGCTGTCAAAATAGCGAAGGTTGCAATCTAGATGAGAGTGAATTTCTAGTTGCATATTTGTTACAACCGAGGCACCGCTCTCAGGGCTTAAATTGAAATACATATGTTCTGTGAATAGCGGAAATGTTCACAAACGTTTCGATGCTTTGGAGAGCATGTTACGCATACGTAACTTGCTATTACATTACTAGAGAGCTATATTGCTTTATTGCTTCGTTAGCCGAACGGTTGCAAGTGCGACTGCCGATCGCGAGGTCCTGGGGTCGAAGCTTGGATCGGGTACCATTGGTTTTCTTGTAACTTAGATTTTCTAGCTGAAATTTTCAGAAATGGCTGGGAGTCTGGATCTGTGGCCGATGTATGGCAACAAGGTCTTATTCCACTTAGGACGTAAACTTTACTGCTGAAATACTCCCAATGTTCTACATTCTTCTGCCTATCCCTTTGGGAATTACAAGCGTGATGTGACGTTTCACGTTATTTATTTTACTACCTAGTTCTTAACGTTAGATCACAACCATCACATCTTTTCTGCGGCTCTAAAATTTTCGTATTACACAGCCTTTCTATTAAAACGACATAATATGTATAACAAAATTAACATGCGTAATTCTTAACAAATATTAAGCAATAATAAATTATTTCTCAAATACGCGAATGGAAATGGAAATACCTATATACAGACACATCGTATAGGTATCATTACGATCTAGTGAAATAACATAATATCGCTTTAACTGACATATATCATCACAGTTCTGAGGTTCATTATAATTAAATCTACATTAATATTATTAGCTTGTGTAGATGTCTTCGCCCATGCGGTTATAATCGTGTTGTGACGTGATTAAAGTGAGGAACACTTAATTAATATTTAATAGGGTAGGTGTTACAGAAATAGTACCAACATATTTGCGATATTAAAGGCACAGCGTTGCGGAGGCTCGCGACCAGTTGGTATTACCTAAATGTGGTTGAATGACGTACTACGCCGAGGACAGGGCGCAATGACGCTCGTTGGGGTAGGCCTGCGTCCGACAGTTGACTGAAACAGACTGATGATGATGAAACGACGGCTTAACTCACTTATGGTTTCCCTGAATACTCCGACTAGCTTCAGACGTAGATTTTGAATCTACACTTGAGGCAGGCGGCCGCACGTTAAAAAGCACCAAGTTTCTATCTGAAACTAGTTCAGTCGGTACATAATTTAATAATGTATCTATACAAATACTCACGACACTTTTAATTATAACTGTTTAATAATGACAATACTTTTCTTCGTTACCGTTTTCTTTACCGTATTTTATGGTCTTAGTCAAAATGAGAATATCATTAAAAACTTGGCGATACTATAATAATATACACGAATTGATAATTTACTAGTGAGTTTCATTATAATATCGTTAAGGGTAAGCGCTGATTAAAGTGACATTTATATGACGGTTATATATGTATTTTAGATGTAGGTATAATTAGATTTCCATTAGTTTCACGTTTTATCCTACGTAAGGGCGCAGTTATCCACAACAGCAAGTATCCAAGTGTGGGATAAAAATAATAAATAACTGGATCGTTTGGATTTAAACCAGTCTGTTCCGTTAGTGGTTAATGAATTTCACTGCTGAGCCTTGGATTTGTGGATTCGATTTCCAGCCACATTACATTTAAGTTCTGTATCCCTATGTAAAGTGATGAGCAGGTTCCTACATATTTAAAATTCTATGTTTAACGTGTAACAGACGCGTGTGAAGTTCGGATAGTCGGGTATTAAATTTTATAAAATTTTCATTTTTATTTACTCTTTATTGCACGCCATAAGCGGGCATAACAAAGAGCGAATTTAATGCCTAGGGGCATTCTCCAAACTCTTAACCCTTGCAGTTTAATAACACAGCAAAAAATAAAAAAGACAGCTGTAAAAAAAGAAACGCAACATAACACCTATATTATCTAATGTTTACTTCTCATAGGTGGTGAGCCTATTGCCATCCACCGGGCACAGATCCGGACACCGAGTCACTACTAGAAATTCTAAATTAGAAAATTCCAATGGTAGCCGACTCGGGTTTAAACCCAGGACCTCTTGCAACTTGCAACCACTCGACCAACGAGACAGTCGAGGTATTGTAAACTTTTGATTATCTTTATATTAGTGGTACCTATATATCGTTAATAAACGTATTAAACGATAACATCGGTAAAAGGTCTCTGAGGCAGTAATTTAATTGTCAGTTTTGTTGCGAATTAAATAAATTAAGCATGAAAAGCGGACGGGACTGCAGTTGCTATTAAATGTAATAAAACACCTACATTTAGCCTTATACAGCTAATGCAATAATCCCGCCGCGGCTCCGCGCTAACTCTAAGCTGCTCTAATAAACGCTGCGGAACTCGCCCGAAGAACTGAATTGGAAAATACTATAATGTTTGTTAGGAACTTTATATTTTTTAAGCAGAATCATATAGATAATTGATTTTTTGTCTTATTTGTCCGATTGGCACACACTCTTTTGTTTTTACAAAAAAAAATGGACAACAATGTGAAATGTGACAATGGAACAATCTATACGATGATTGAGTAGACAAACCAGAACATAGGTACAAACCAACTATGAAAGCGATGTAAATGTGACTCATTCAAATGTACGAGCAGTTATCTGATGGTCTGCATATTTCCATAGCAAAGACGATTATGACACTGTATCATTCACCGCTGCGGTTGGCAGTAAGCTTTGTATTAGCTTGCATGAAATCCGTCGATGACGATGACACACGCACACCACCTTACATCGCGGAAGAGCAACCTCCGCGGAGCGGCGGCTCTTTGCACCTGAGTTAACCCTAGCCGTCGCCAAAGGTTGACAGGTAGAGAATGCCATTAGGCATTAAGTCCGCCTTGTGTTACATACCTAGATTTATAAGTGCTACAAAAAAGAATAAATATATAAAATAGCCCTAAGAGCAGGTGGTTGCACATGAGATACGGCAATACTGCGGCGATCAGGGGGTGCAGGGTTGTGGCTAGATGTGTGATGGCCAGATTGAATGAACCAGTCCGCGCCGAAGCCGCTACTAAGTGCACCGCCACGAAGCGCTGTTACCGCCAACCGCGGCGGTGCGCGGCGCCGTGGCGTAATCGCCTAATTTATAAACGGTAGGTAATATATATATATTTGTAGCTATGTATACAACACAGTGTGTACAATAAACCAGGTTAAATGTTCAGCGCATTGTTACAATTCGATTGGAACAAATTTAAATTTGACTTTAATTTATTAAGTTGAAACTACACATGGGCAGAACAGTGAGCTTACTAAGTCTTAGCGGCCTAACGCTAAGTCGAGTTATACTGATATACGCTAAGTGGGACTTACCGGGATAGACCGGGATAGCTTTGTTAATGTAGTAATGTTGTTTCTATTTAGGTACACTTAAGTTTTGGAAACTACGTTAACCGCTAAGCCGAGTGTCCAGCTGTAAAGGAAAACACAAATTCACATCTGAACAGGATTCCTTTATTTTGATATTTTCATTAACGAATCTAGTGTACAAAATTAATGTTCAAATTAAAAAATATATATTTCATCAAGCTGTTATTTCTTACTATTAAACACTATTATTACTCGTATGATATAATATATGTAACAGAAAAGTTAGCGTTTCATATGGTTATTAGGTAATACTAATTTATCCATCCTGTCGTTGAGCTGGCTAGTGACTAATGAGAACGCGGCCTTGTGGGTTCGATTTCCAACTAAGAGAAATATTTGCGTAGCTCGAGTATTTGATCTGTGTCTGGTTGTGAAAACCGATAAATAAACATTATAATCATCACCATCAAACTGTCTCAATCCGGTGCTAGTCCGCCAATGCCAAACTGGGCATTGGGGTTAGGGGGGATCGCAGGGCGTAGCTTTTCGACCCGCTTCCACTGCTACCTTATTTAGGGATATCTAGCTATAATGAGAATGTTGCGATTTACCGTGATCAGCCGTTCGTCAGAGCTTGTCTTTCGTTCAGCAAACCTCTTTTTTACGCTTAAATATACAAATATTTATATATTTGTTTCAATCTGCTCTATAATTATCATGCTATGAGCTCTACCTAGTTTAAAATCACATGGGCGTACATAAGCTGTAATACGATATTGTAATTATAAATTAGAAAGTAACTCGGTCTATTGCGAGCACGTTATAGTTGGATAATATTGCGACAGCTTTACCGTCATTATAATTTCTGCCACAGTTCACCAATGGTTTTTTCATTCTATAACTTGATAGACATACATAGACTTATGAAGCATTAGTCTGCGTATTTTCATTTTTTGCTTTTCGTATACATATCTGCAAAAAAGTGAAACAACAAATTTATATGAGATACTTGATTATAATATACATAAACTAACATTCAACATAATATTTTTTATCCCGAATGACACCGATCAATTTGGACCGACGATGCGTAATATACTTACAGTCTATGCTTTCAGGGTTGCAATTAATAGAGCAAAATATTGTTAAGCGACCCCGCAGCAAAAATTTTCGTTATTACTAATCCGCCGATAAAATTGAACCACTGCCCTTATCAGACCTCTAAATGGGAATTAAAGATTTAACAGCCAAGGCCACGCAGTCAGAGAGGCGTTAAATCTGTAAGATTATCCCAATGAACTCACTTTATTAGTTTGGAAATAGAAGTAAAAATACTGGATGGTCTATATATTTCACAAATTAATTCATTTTATAAATCCTTATTCACTTTACGGTGTCATTTAAGAATTCCATTATCGGGAGTGCTCCCCGGCTAGTGCAAGCATTTTCTTTAATGTAAACAAATTAGGGCTCTTCGCTATAAGAATTACAACATATTTACTACTCAATTATTTCAAAATGTCAGTCATAACAGTAGTCCATACTTCCCATAAGCCTGAAGTCTATTTCATTGGTAAAAACAATATATTTTAATTATATGAATATGAAGCGGTATTCGACTAGCATGAGTATAACCGAAATAATTTAATATAATCTATTATAAACACCGAACTAATTTCATTAGCAATATCACAGATTATTCAATATTACTACGCTAGTCGCAGAAGTACACAAACCTTTTAAATTACCGTAGTATTGTGCTGTAATGAAAACTACAGCGAGACAGGCCACCTCTAGTCAATTTGTGCAATCTCTTGATCCGTCGATGCAGACTAAGATCACCGATTACTGAGAACTTGTTTCTCGCCGGTCTATTTGCGGTTGTTTATAGCTATTACACCGAGAAAACTAGCAGTTATAGTAATGAAAACGGAGTGGACACTGCGACTCATTACCGTGGAATCATCAGGGAATCCTTAAGGGTAATCTTGGATATTAAACTAATATTAAGTACTTTGACTTAAAAGTTCTATAGACGTCTCTAGGGCTATCTCAGTAACAAGTTCAACTTATCATAAGACCTCTTGGATTACTGGCTAAGTTAAATATTGACTTCATGAACAATTTACATGTTCAAAGACTATAATAACAGTGAATACCTTCAGAAATTATTTTCCTTCTTTTATAGGAGAAAGAAAACTTTTTCTTTGTTAGGTATGTCTAACAAAGAATTAATAGAAGTTATAAGAAAATAGTGATAACTTCCATAGTAGAACTTTAATCCACGCTCGAATCCATACGTACATTTAATAGTCACATCTGTTTTCCATAACTGTAGACATATTAAAAATAAGAGTAATGTGTTTATATACTCGTATATTCCGCGAAATAATTAGCCGATTTAACTTTCGTATAAATGGAAACAACTAATTAAGCTAAGTTTTAATAACAATAGTTTCTTGAGTTTATAGAAATGGTGTATTATTTAAAAACTTTTGACACCAGACCTACAACTAAATTATATTGTTTTTTATATAGAAATATTTGAAAATGTTAAGCTATGCGTTTGGAAAAGAGGATTAAGTTGCGATTGGCAATTTTTGCACGTATAAAATTGCTAGTTGGTCCAACACAGAACTGTATACACGATGGGTGTACGTAAGATGTATTAAAATGAGTTGCAATGTTGCAATGGTATAAATTGCGCACCGGACCACCCGTAGCAGAGAGCGCGTTGGAGTTCCGTGAGTTAATCATCCAATATAAAACACGATCAGATACGCAGAGTTCCAAATTTGGCTCCAGTGACGTAGATATGTTTATTTTAAGTCCATGACTCGCTTGATTACTTGACGTCAGGTAACCAGCTTGCCCGTTGAAAACTTCCATAACAGAAAATTATTACTAAATATTTAAAAAAATCGAACTCTTCCAACTAATCCATGGGACTTAAACGTTACTGGTGAAACGTAGGAGTGTACTACACTCCTCTGTCTCCCCCTTCGGGAATTACAGGTGTTGCAATACACCAGGCATAATTCTAAGCTCCGAGGCATTTCTACAAATTTCAAGTGAGCAAAATCCAACAGTAACATATCCAAGGATCTAACCCAGAACCCCTCGATCAGCAGCTGCAATTGAAACCACTATACCAACGAGTCAGGCAATTTGTATCTCGTCTGTCTATATTTTAAACATAATAGTTGATATTATATTGTAAATTAAAACATAAAATACCTACCTACGGAACGACGCCGCGATAAATCCAACGTCCTCCACATTTATCGTCTCTTATTGTTCCTCGCACACTATTATTACCCCTTTGATTTCTTGTTATTTTGTCCGGTGCGTGATAAATGCTCGACAATCATAATATACACGTAAATCTTTCATTTCAATGTTACAACGCTGTACCTCGATTGATTCCGCTGATTCGTTATAAGAGTGTCTACGATAATTGCACATGTGTACGTTTAAAGTTTCCAAAAATTGGATAATAATATTTATTAAGTTTAATATAAATATTTAACTTATATTGAACATTACCGTAACGTTTTTTATGCATGCTGGCATACTTTTACTTTATAAGACTTTTTTACTTTATAAGATATGCAGATAGATATTCTTACATTTAATCTTTACTTAACATTGGATTTGTAAAACAAAACGTGTCTTTCGTAATATTTTACTAACTCCATAATTTATTAAATAAAGTGATTAATTATTCAAAGTATTTCGATGTTCGACAAACCTAAAAACAACTCGACTAGCGCTGTGTCATAAATAAGCGAACTAATAAAACACGAACAAACTATTAAACGGAAAAATGCCAAGTCCTCTAACTCATGAAGGATACGGGCGGTCTCAAAGGCCCCGAACTCTTAAAAACTCGGCAAAACTTCAGTGAGTATTTTCTTGCCTTATTAATACAACGGTGATTAGCAACTTTTGATTCCAACAGGAGGCGCCCGATGAGGAGCAATCATTCGACACATTGATTTATTGTTCCCAAGAAACTTCTCTCGAGTTGTTCTTCCTAACTTTAAAAGTAGGGTGGTTATACGGTTGGGTCCTTTTATTTTAAATATAATTCATTGATTTTTACTCATATCTATTTCTAACAAGAGCTTTCAGTATCGGTGATCTAAGATGAGAGCCGTTGTTTCTAAATTTTTTATCAGTATCCCTTTGTGACAGTTAATTTTAAAATATTAAAATTAATATATTATTT
>DWME01004607.1:0-16071 GCA_018244795.1 Parelbella ahira ahira
GTGTTGTCTATGAAAAAAATTATAACTTTAACCGATAACTTGCTGCGACTAGACTATAGACAATTAGCTGTTTCAGGAAAAAGTTTCTTCTTTGGACTATGTCCGATATTGCTTTACATGACTGCTTCTCTGACCAATGTCACATATAGTTTTTTGTCATCAGATGTTCTGAATGGAGCGCTTCCGAAACATTGGATTAGGGTCTCTTTATCCTTACTTAATGTAAGGACAGTTTTAAATTAAAATACATAAGTCCGGCTGGCCCCATGTTTCATATCTTACAAACATACATATATGTTTAGTTGTAATTATGTATTATCGAAGTATTTGACAGAAAACGGCGTGCGTATGTTAGGAGTGTAATGATTGCAGAACAAGCATATCAGATCTGTGAGGACAGAGTTAGTATTGGGTGTTCTCTTCTTACTCCGTGAGAAAGTCGGCTTGATATAATAATAGCTGTCAGAAACATTGTTCATGGATAATAATACCTTCAGCTATGAAAGCCAATTGATAGTCTCACAAAAAACAGTTGTATATCTATTAAGTGTTGCTTGAGGGTGCACAATGTAGTCTTTTGTTAGCAGCTGGCAACATTAGTGTTCGCTGGTTTTTGTTCAGTGGAGCGTACAATGGTGTGAGCCCATTGTTCGGTCAAAGAGCTGTTTTTGGGTGTAATGAGTCAATTTGTGTGTCCCCACAGAAGGTTGAGCGATAAGCGATGAAATAACGCGTTACAACCCCCTCCTACTTTGATATTTTTTAATGGTTCATGTATCAAATTTAATATCCCCACTGCTTTATTATGGCTACCACGTATTCTCACCATCACCCTGGATTGACTGGTAAAGATTACCATTAAGCATTAAATCCGCCCTTGGTAATCTAATTATAAGTTAACAATAAAGAATAAAAACGTATGGAAAGTTATCGTAAAGAAAAATCATCAATACTTATACTTACAATACTTATATGAATTAGAATACATTAAATTTTAACGTAGGTATATTGTAAATATCACCCGATACAGTCTAGCCAATGTACTTTTTTAACATTTTCCTAGGAGTCAAATATAATACTTACATGTAAAGGAAAGTAAAAAGCCTACAGAACATTGTCATCGAAGACGGCAAGCATATATTTTATTTTATCTATGTATTTAGGTAATGAAGTAAGTACATAAATAAATATGTATAAAAAGTAACTTACTTTGGTCATAGAACAGGTCATGGCTTTTGTACCTGAAATTAGAAATAATATTACACAATTATTCTTATGTATCATCCTAATTTGAACTTAACACTCAATTTCAATGTTAACAACTGACTGGATATGAGCCTCCACTCTGGATGAGAATGTTTGAGCTATTGTGTGTCTCACTGATCAACAGCGTGGTCCGTTTTCCATGCAGAAATATAAAAACACAGAGGCGAAATGTATACTGGCAACACTTTCTACACAAAATAATGCCGGTCAGCGCCATCGTGATCGTAATGGGAACTACGTAAAGGTATCGACCCGTTTATGGTTCAGGGTCATAATAATAATTTGAATTTATTTTATTTACTAAAACATCGTTATCTTTTATCGTCACAACATTAACAGCTAGTGTATACACACAATATTTATTGACCCTTTATTGCCATTGTTCATGGCCACTCTTTTCTACGCTTATATAAATCTTTTTAAATAAAACTTCTTCGCGCGCTTCTTGAAGCTAACTCAGATCCATTTTCTGACGGAAGTAACTTTCAGGCTTCATTTATTTATATTGTGTAATGCAAATTTCGAATTAAATGTCTGTGTATAAGGTATATCCAAATTTTTAAAACTTTGTTTACTCTGTTATCCATACTTAATTTTTAGAATACAATTTATTTGGAATGTTTTAGCATTAATTTTTACTAAAATTGGCGAAAACTTGTCAGTTGACTTTTCTACTCTCTCTATATGTATCTATGTTATATACACACATGGAAGTTTTTGACTTGATTTGATAATGTTTATAAAACATCAGCCAACCCGTACTTGGCTAGCGTGGCAGCGTTTACCTCTTCCCATCATAAGAATAGACCAGTGCTTAAACAGAAGGAAGTTGGCTTATGATGATCCAGAATCTAAAAACCAAATTGAATGCGTGTGAAATAAATCTATGTTATGAATAATGAATGGACAAATGAAATTTGCATATGCTTACAATTGACCATAAATAAATTTATATATAAATAATGTTAATGTTATAAAATAATGTAAATACAATCCTGTACTAGTATAAGTGTTATGCACATAGTTTTAGTAGAGAGTAGCGGCGAATTTGCCTTTGAAGTTTAAGCGGCAGTGGTGAGGCGCCGCGCACGCACGCGGCAGTGCTGTGTGGGAGTTCTGCAGCCAGCCGGAATTACTGTTGCGTCTCTCATTGCGTCAAGTGTTATTTTGCTAGTACGATTTTACTGTCAGCCAATCAATGATTGTAACGTCAGTAAAATAAATTGAATATGTTCGAAATAATTTATATGCCGCATTCTCTGGAAATTAGTGTAGGTACATTTAAATGAAATGCTTTTTTATTGTGTTATTGTATTCATGTATAAAACTATAGCATTTTGGTTGCAAGCTGTTGCTTTATTTGTATTTTTATTTATTTAATACTTCAGTTGCAATGTCTGTCTAATTGAGAATAAAACTTATAATTTTTTGACTAGCACTTAATGACCAGAGGATTTGGTAAAATTATATAAGGATCAACTATCTGTCACGACATGACGTCTCCATGGCTTATCATAATGATGATACCAAGTATATTCTGTACATAATATTCCGTATTTAAGTACCTATTTATTTTATTACTTTTTCTAAAATGTTGTCAAATTTTTTTGCTGACCGTATATTTCAAGTCAAGCACCGTTGAGTAATTAAATTCCGTGTTTATTGTCCATTATCGATAGGTGATTAGATGTTTACGGCTAACCACAGTTGGGCAGGTGTTAGGACCTTATGTTCGTTAGGGTTGCCAGGATATCTGGGAATTTGAGAAAATTTCCGGAATCGTGTGGCAATTGGGGAATTTCAGCTGCCGTTGCCCGTGGACGTTATGATCCAAATCATACAAGTTAGATTAAAGTATATGTATACAACAACCAAAGGTCCATTTGTAAACCAATGGGGTGCAATATATATTACATATATACACTTTAACGTAAAGAACAACATGATATATACATATTCTGCTCTGAGACTGTTCAAAAGTGCGGTTTTATCTTTGTTTAGAGATTTTCCAAGCAGCTATGATTATACGAGGATAGATTATAAATCACATTACATGTCTGTTGTGATCAGCTATATCTTTCAAAGAAGTAACTATGATCCAGCATTCGTGTGCGCAGTGCGCTCTCGCCATCTCTCTGCCACCATTCTCGCTGCTAAACAGCAGTTCTTTATTTGTACGGCACGACATGTATTCCATATTTTTGATCATGACTTTCAACACATCTCATTGTGTTACATGTGAGAAGATTGTTAGTGGATTGTACTCATTACTAGGTGAGCGGTCCAGAATTTATATGTAGGAGAGCTTAATGTTACTGCTCGTGAGTTGTGGTAGCAGGTTTCCATACCAGTATGCAAACCTATAGTCTCTAGGCTTTAAGAAAATAACGTGTAGGTGTTAGATAACAAATGTTTTAATTCTGAAGTATGTACAAGAAAAAATTAGATGTACAAAATGATGAGGTTGAGGCACAAAAATGTGACACTTTAAAGCAGAAAGCTAAGCGTGACTATTTGAGTATTAGCTAAGAATCTAAATATATGCGGCATTGTATAGACGATAAACTGGGCATGTGTGCTGGGGATCGCAAAGCACAGCTACGTAGCCTGCGTTGTTGTCCGTTGGCGGCCAGGGCGTTCTATTTTGCCTGGACAGCTTACATTGGTTGTTAATGATCATTTTTCATGTGATGAAAATTCACCTGTGAATAGCGCGTCGGATCGAATCTAGCCGAAGATTGGCGGAGTTATCCGAGACCATCGCGCGCTCGTGAGAGCACGTTGATATGCCAACATCGTGAGCGTGCGGCGACATTGACTGTTGCGAACACTACTACATACGCACCTACATGCGAACATACGGATAATATATGTTTTATTATTGTTCTCGCGTTCAGCTATGAGTATATTTTACTAGCGTTTCCGTAATTCGGACAGTTCGATTCCCACAGATTTGTTCCAAAGTTTGTATATTTAGCATTGTACATAAAAGTATAATACTTGGTTGTTGGTTCTGGGTACATTATATGCTTTAAAACAATGTCAAAAATGTAATTTCCGCATCTTCATAAATAAAAGAATATAAAAATGCTTACAACCAACAAATGAAATGCTTAAACTGAAAATTCGTTTCTGTATCATTAACAAAAGGTGAATGAATGAATTTTGAAATCGATTGAAACTCAATATAAATCAAACAGAAGGTTGCCATTTTTTTAGATTAATATGATATTAAATGTGGCAACACTGTGATTTGTATTCGTTTGATCGCTGAACTAATTGCGCGGAGGTGCAACGCGTTAGCTAAATGTCAA
The DNA here is from genome assembly GCA_018244795.1 of Parelbella ahira ahira. Taxonomy (NCBI): domain Eukaryota; kingdom Metazoa; phylum Arthropoda; class Insecta; order Lepidoptera; family Hesperiidae; genus Parelbella; species Parelbella ahira. The sequence continues at coordinate 4,581 of DWME01004607.1, forward strand.
TGTATTTTGTACGCGTTTTGAAATAGTTCACGTTATATAGTTCACAAAGTACGTTATAGTTCGTGTTATTTTACAATGGTTCAAATTTACAATACTTGGAGATGTCATTTTCGTCATAATCGTCATCACAGACCCTTTTATCGTTCAATTGTTGGACGCGGCCGTTCAAACAGACGATTGTTTCAGTCCTCAAAAGTTGCAACGCGCGATAACCTCGAATAGGACAATTACTATTTGTAGGTGCTATCATACTAACATGTATCTACTAATTGGTGTAATGTTACTAAGGGTTTGATTCCTGTTGATCTGTCATCCGTTAATATTCATAGTCAAATTAATATGTAATTGGTACCGTCTGAACTAATTCATAATAGTACTGTGCCTGTAGATCTATTCAGGAATGGTTGCACCACCGACAATACAAATATTACTGCCTGCTCGCTTGCTATTCACTTAATAGAAGACTATTTAAGTTGTAGCATTAATAACTGTATTTAATAAAAGGTGATTTATTTCTTTCTACCCTATTTCTTGGGTCTCTGTTTTTTTTATCAAGTAATATCTGCTGCTGTTTTTCCTATGAAATGCTTAAAGTTAAGTTCGTCGTAAGTATCGCAAGACAGTCCACTACGGATAATTTAAAGACGAAAGTAATTATTTACCTATTTTAATATTGGGCTCCGTGTTTAGCGAACCTTACTGCAGTTCGAGAGATGTGGGTTCGATATCCGAAAAGTACTGCGCTATCACTGTTCAGTCTCCCTTTAGTTGTCAGTACTTATTTGGGAACTATATTGTTCTCGTAAATAGTTACAAAATAGAGTTATATTAGTTTTTTGATAAACTGTCTCGTCGTGATCGTGACTGACCCATGTACGGCGTGCTCTCGGCTTTGAGGTGAGAAATGTAATTAATGGCCGTACATCTTGAGTTGTCATCTTAAGCTTTTGTTGTAGGAAAATATCAGGTCGCTTAATTTTAGGATGTAGTCGTTGCATAACTACATCCGATTAGATTTGAGACGGGGATATACAATAAAAAGTCTTTCCATAACAGGGATAGTCTAATAGGTCGTAGTAGAATTCACCCTACCACTTCAAGAATCCTGGCCACAAATGCTGGCCCATATCTCTAAAAAAATATGCGTTGAAAGATTAAAAGTATTACGTATAAAAACTATAAGGCCCTTAGAGCTCTCGTAGCTCTGATGAGGTTACAGACTGAAAGTGACTTGTGTAGCTAAGCAACGCCAGGAGTAACCGACTCGTGGAAGGTTGCAATTTTTACCAGTATCCAGGTGACTATGGACGTGTTGGTTTTGATTGCTGTTGTTAGATAAGAATCATTGTCTCGTCGGAAGCTTTAAGGGCGTTAAAGACATCTAAATGGAGCAGCGTGGTGGAGGTTGCATTTAAGAGATAGGCACGTTCGCAACAGTGGGATGCTACAAAGACTGCAATTTATTATCGACGGTAGTAAGTGATTAATGACATTTTTAAATATATATATATTTATACGTGTTTTTTTTTATTGTGTATAATTGTAATATACGTATATCTATTAATTAAGAGGGCAATTTAGTAATCAGTATGTTTATAAAATAGCTTCAAAATTTACAGCCCATAAAGGAATTTAATAATAGTAGGTACATGAGTGTTTATATGTAGGTACAATATTTTCAGTATTTATATAGTCCTATATTTTTGAAACATGCAAGAATTATTTTTAAAGAAGTTTTTTTTAAAAACTTCTATACACCTATATACCTAGATCCTTAATACGTTTATGCAAATTTTACTTAATTTTCAGGATGAGATCTGGAGAGAGGATGATAATTTTTTGCATCGCTACTTTACCATTTAAAAACTAACTATAAATCTTATTATATTCGCTTTCTTTTTCATCTGAATTATATGTACTCTATTATTAAATTACTTTTCGCAAATATGTCACTTATATAAAGTATTTAATTTTTTTTTCAATTATCTTTAATCTTCCTGAAAACTAAGAAAAATTTACTTACGAGTTCTTATTCCAGAACGTAAAACTGAACTTTCCATGTTTTCATACACAGATCAAAAAAGAAATAGGTATTAAAATTGCAACTGTAATATGCACCATTATATTATTGTATTGTATACATTTCAGACAACGTAAGGAGTTCAAGAAAATGAACGGAAATAAAAAATGAATTATTATTACACACTAATAAATTACAATTGCAATTTTAATTCGTTTATCTAAATTAATAAAAATTCGAAAATAGAACGCACGTTTTCCTCGATCGTCCAGTAACACAGCACACACACAACACAGGGCACGGTCACGTAAACACTGGTGGAATGTGTGCGAAGGCTCCCGTTATATAGTTGATCCTATTTTAGTTGTGTAACTCGGACGAGGGGGGGAGCTTCCGGGGTAGTCCTTTGAGCTTTTTCAAGAGCTTATACCTCAGTTCACGGTACGATAGAGATTTTTTAAAGTGTTACGACATCTCTTTGTAGTTGAAACGATTGTTTGGCTGCAAGTTAAATTTTGTTGGTTCATTTTTCACGCCATCCGTTTTTGATAATAACATGGCATGTTGTTGTTCATTATAAATATGTATGTATTAAAAGTGAACTGCTAGAATTTTGTTGTATATTCAAAAATTTAGTCACTTTAGGAAACGGACATTGTTAAATTCAATTTTGTTAATTAAGCTTGATTTGATATATTAAAATATGAATTTTAATTATGTGTTTATATTATAAAATTATAATTAATTGTAAAATTTTTAGTACCTGTAATGAAAACAATATTTCTATATTATTTTCTAAATCGCGTAAGTACATGCATAAGTGATAAAAACGACGTTTAATTACAGTTAACAAAATTACTACAATTATCAAAATAAATTTCTATCAGTGGACTTACAACTGGTATTTGGCCTGTTGATGGTAAATTGAGACTGGACTTAATGACATACTGACTTTGACTCTAGTGAGTTACTCAATGCAATATACTCGTTTATTGGAAATGTCTACCTTTTAAGTAACAGAAAATTATAATGTATCGGCCTTAATTCAGACATCTTAATCTATATAGAGCTTATTACTTTTATGAAAATAAATTTATAATGAATATATTTTTTCATTATAAATTATAAATATTTATAATATATAGTAATAGTTGTCATTCAGAACCGAGCGCCCTTGGAGCTATCGTAGCTTAGGAGAAAAGCGCGCGAAAGTAACTGTCAACTGTCTGTCATTATAAATGTTTTTATTATTTTATCTTCACGTCAAGTCCTATACGAGGTTGATAGAGAACAATGAGACTCAAAACACTGCATCGTTACAGACATGACGTATTTTTTCTCATTCATCGCGCTTCACATACACGTATATACGTTTTAAAATGAAAAAATACAACGACAGTGCGGTAACGCGAGCACGCGAGCATGTAAAATGTTGTTCTGTACTGTTAATATTGTTTTAAGCGTAGCGGATTATGAATTTTACTTCCATAATACGTGCATTTGTAAGCATTAATGAAATTTTTAATTATTATGACCGAGTTTAAGGTAATATTCATTTGAATCTTATGAAACTAACGTATGGAGATATATGTATACATATAAAAGAAAATTCTTAGACGTGGCTTTTTGGACTAACATGCAACTTTACAACTTTTGGAAGAATGACCTTTTTTAAGATGTCCCATTTACCAACCACTGCACCATTTACTAACCACTGGACCATTTACTAACCACGGGACCAACAGGCCAATAAGACAAAACCCCTTTTTACATAACTGACAGGATAATTTGACAAACGATGCCATGACGTAAGCGCGTTTCTTTAATGTGATTATAATTGTCGAAATTGTATGATTAGTTTAGAAATTACCGAAAGTGGTGACGCTGTTTTATTACCTACATAGAGGTTTTGGTTCCGTCATCTAATTACTTTAAACTTTATATGAAAGTAACTGTGTACATTACAAATTACCGGTCATATTGTTGCATAGTGATATATTACGGCTGGACTTATTGATTTTACGAAAATCAAAATTTTTAAAAGTCGCACTGAAGCGTTTCGTTTTTGTTGTAGCTACATATTTCAAAGACAAAATGGGGTTCGTAACACGGTGACATTTTCTCCCAAATGCCAACCTGCGCTTGGCCAGGGTGGGAGACTGTGATCTTAACCCTTCTCAGCCTGAAAGGAAGTCCTTGTCCGACAGTGGAACGATAAAAGCGTGGTTGACGTTGACACTGAAAAGCAATCGCTGCTTTGCACTTCAGGAGTATTCACACGAAAATATTGGTATTTAATATAGTGATCTATTGCACAGGTTGAAACTGCGCAGAACATTGTAAAATAATGCATCCTCTGAATAAGGTGTTTAATTCAGACATCGCGATTTCTGCGGAGCTTATCAAAAGATTGTTGTTCGAGCATTCGGGTTCAAAATCAAACGAGTCACGCGAGAGAGATAAAGGTCAGTCCACATCACTGACGGATATCCATTTGAAAGTCAGTGGGCGTGGGCGCAGTGGTAATAACAATAATAACCATCTAATTCGCATTACGTGCTTTACATACTAATATCAGAAGTCTTCAGAATCAGTGCGTGTGTATTCAGTATTGAACGTAGAGGAAGCACACCGGATCTGTAAGGGTAGCGATATACATATGTTGCTCATACGGGATACAGCGTGATGACATAATAATAAAAATGTAATATTTATTATGTAACTTTGCAATTAGTGTTATTGGGTTTTCCAACTTAAATCCGTGCAGCCGGGAGTCTCGATTCGTGCCTAATGTTTGTCAATAAGTTGAACATATCTGTTGCTCTCACTTTACCCTGTTCGCCAACCTGGTGAGATGATATGATTTGATAATAATAATATTAGTCATATAAAGACACGCTATAACCGTAACATGTTTGTTTAAAAAAGCTCTTTTTATGTAAAGGGCCGTGAAGTTAAAGAATCACATATGATTATTAAAATGTGAGCTGTGAGCACTAACCCTTAATCCCTTATCTGTGCGCGGACCGGAAACTGCATCATCTTGTTATTGCACCTATAAGTAACCGGCGAACCGGTCAACTTTGGAAAGTAAAAGTAGAGACGCTTATAATAAAGGATTTGCATTCACTTGTCACATAGCCCTCATGCGCTGCGCTTATGACATCGTGGCGCTGGCGCATCAATTTACAAATGTCAATATTTTTTTTTTTATATACATATTAACTTGTTTATGTCCAGTACTGGGCATAGGCCTATTCAAACAAAGTGGGTTTTGCTTGGTTTTGGGGATGGGGCACAGCACAGCTTCTCGCATCGCTTTATGGTACACATTATAGGACATTTTATTTTTAGGACCTTCACTAGTGAATTGGTTGAATAAAATCGAATATGTTTAACGGTGACCAACGCCTGCTCTAGGTCAGGTTAAAAGGTATCACGATGGACGGTGGTAGATGATATTAGCTGAGTGTCGAAAGTTTAATCGCCCTTAAACCACTACAATTGTCATGTTAATTATCGTGCTAAAATTCGTTACTCCCGTGATTACTGATCCTGCTTTATGAGAGGGGGATTTTAGGATCAATTATGTCCAATGCAAATATTTGTGTGCGAATTGTCTGTATATGTATGTATTTAGACGTACTTATTTATATTACATAATCTAATATCCATCTGGTTCCTACGGCACAATCTGTTTTGAGATCAACTAGCAATGCGTGAATTTGAATAGGTACGTATAAAATAATTAATTATTGTTATATTGGGCACCACTGAAGCAGTGATAGCCTAGTGGTTAAGAATTCAGCCTCTCACTCCGGGGGTGCTGGCTTCAAATCCATGGCGCGCACCTCATTATAAAAGTGGCACTTGGCCAGCGTGGTAGACTATGGCCTTAACCCTCTCAATATGACAGGAGACGCATATTTCGACAGTGGAATGAGAAATGTGGGATCGTGGGAACCACTGATTTACAAATGAAACAAAAAGTGTTTATATTCAATAAATATTACATTATCGTTAATACACGCGAAGGCTGCATGTTTAAGAGATAATAACGAGGTGTGATCTCGTAATGTAGCCAGCTGTCGCCCGCCGACCTGTTCAGTGAACGCGTCCGCGAAATGGCGCCAATACTTTTACTTTTTACACTTTGTTCTAGAAAAATCGACAACATCATGTCCTGTTGTATTGGAATAACCGACGTGATGTTCATTGAATATTATTGACACCTTCCAATCCCTGAGTTTTGGAAATTTGCGGACTATAAGAATCTTGGATCACTTATACAGGGCCGTTGAATAACCAGACAACTGATAATTAATCTATTGTTATATCTTCATGCGAAGTCCTTTCCGGATAGGCAAAAACCACCAGACCTTACGGACCTGATGTGCTGATATAATCAACACTGTCTTCACACGTACTTCTGCCGGCTCCACATAAATGATATTCAGGCACATGATTCAATATATTTGTTTGTTTCGTTATAGTTAAGTTCCGCGGAACACGGAGACGGTCACGCCGCGGGCTGACCGCGCCGGTCACGAGCGGTTGGTGCAACTCTTAAATAATACCTAGTAGACTGGCGCGGCTACGTGTGGCTACGAGAAAGAATGACTGCGTCTCAATATTGCTTCTCAAAAACCCATCGTTTTTGTGTCTTCTTAGATGGGGTATGATTGTTTCTTTGGTTAAGTGGTTGTAAGTACGACAGCTAAACGAAAGGTCCCAGGTTCGATCAGTTGGCCGGGTAATTTTGTCTGCTGTAGGTGTCATCCTGTGTCCGGTATATAGTAATAGACTCACCACTTATTTCAGGATGGGACGTAAACGTAACTGATGAAACGATGGGTGTACTAGTCTCTCCGGGGATTACAGGCTTTATTACACTTTTATGTATTTATTTATACTTATAATTACTTATCCGTATTGAAATATAATTTTTGTTAATACCAGTGATCTCGTTCGTTAATTTGGCACAGAAATACATCAAATGAAAATTTAATTACATTTCAATGATAAATGCGATAATTATTTCAAATTCAAATCAAAATCAAAAATTGGACAGACGTTGAAGACACTAACGCTTACACAATTGGATTTTTATCTGCCGACCTTTATCTCTGCCTGCCATGGTCTGAGAATCACCCAAGGTCGATAAATGACAATTGTAGCGAATTTAACCGCGCATTTCATGTATGAAGGCACCGTATAGTAAATAAAACTTAAAATGTGAATCCAAAATGCAGGGATAACGCAAGCTGTAGCAGCGAGTCGCATAGCTCAAGAGTCTTCGGCTGAGATTTCCGACGGATAGCGGGTTCGAGTCGCGACCTGGCACTAAGTAACCCGAAACAGATAATTAAGGCGGCATTAATACTTACCCACGCGTGATAGGTCTGAGCGGCTTAGATTGTACACTAAACTGTATATTTGTTTGTACATACTTTAACTGCATACCGAGTTAGGAGAGAACAGAAAAATGCTTAAATATGGGTACACAAATAAGACGATTAATTAAGTATGTGTCAGCTTAACTCACGTATATTTTTAGAGAGAGCCCGACTAGCTTCTGACCTACCTGAGCTTCTTCTTCACGAGGTATTGCCGGAGATTTTACATATTCATTTATGTATACACACAAAACGTTTATTAGTAAAATTCTAATAAAATATTAGTAACATTTCTGTTCGTTGTATCTGCAATAGCAGATATCATCTTCTTCATAATTGACGTATTCAATTGTTCCATCCTTATATTTATCTCTTCTCGAAATGAATAAAATGATTTGAAAGTACCGATGCATGCAGGTCTTGAGAAAAACACTCACCTATCTTGACCAACTAGGTCAAATACTAGATGATGAGGGATCAGAAGTCCCCGGAACTGGCAGTGTACAAAGAGAGTGATAAACTTAAAAAAACACAATATTTCATTCTAACAACTGCAGGGTATATGCAACGCACTCGCAGTTGTATGCGTCAATATATATAAATCATTTCCCATATAAATGTCACTACCAAATGATTGTTCATTGTGACGCTTTTTGTAAATACGGCGTAATATTTCAACGCAATGCTTTTAGGCTCCAAGGGAGTCTTTTTTACACGAAAAGGCATAAGGAACACGCTGGCGGGCGCCTCACGGTAAATGGTCACCGTCGACTATCGACATCTGTAACGTCAGAGTCAGCATTGTGTTGTTTGATTTGATCGAACTTTCTAACGCTATGTTTAAAGAAAAATATAGTATAGGGATCCAAGAACGTTAAAACTATCAAAAATAGCACTAAAGTTCAAGGCGTGTTCTGCTACACACATAAAATTGCTTTTGAGGACCAATCTGGAATGTTTCCAGACATAGATATTAATTATTATTGTTAAATGATACTATACATAATATAACATAACACTACATCAAGCCTGTATTTCCCCGAAGGGATGAGCAAAGGATATAATATTAATTCTCTCACTTTTCGTTGGTTATGCTACAAATCCCAAGTAACAGGGGAAGAACCTGGTGCCATACAAATCCAGACTCTATGTTTTATAACTTGCTCAGCAGTCGCACATACAAACACCGGATCGACGAGTTAGTTATACTACACATAGTATACTTTTTAAAACGGGCAGCATGAGCTTCACTGTTCGCCGTGGAATCGAATAATTATACTTGTAATATACGACCACCACGACCACTTAGCGTCAATGGCAAGTTTGTTAATTGAAAATGTTGTAGCGCTGACAGTGAATCTTACTTTTGTAATTGAAATATGCAATTTTGATCTTTATCTAGCAACAACTGTTGCTGTAAACTAGTCTTTGGACCAAATAAACAGTACGAGATGGACTACTTCAACTGTTGACTTAGGCGCAAGTATTTTCAAATTTTAATTTCGCTTTTTAACTTGGTACTGCTTTTTAACTCTTGTTTATTTTGGTAATAAGTAAAGTTGTTGGTAACAAGTTTCTATTTAGTTTTATTACACCATTACGGCAGGCCAATTACGGGGTAGGCAGAAAGCACCGAACCCCAATTACAATATGTTAACAATGAATGTCTTCAATGATGTCGTAATGTATGAATACCCACTAACTTTTCGTGGAAGAGATTTTTGTTGAAATATTTCATGGTCGTTTTCACGATCCGGGAAGAATATTATGATGATGATGAACATTTCGTTCAGACAGTATCTTTATTATTATAACAAAACCGTTAATAATAAACAAAGCGCATTTATAAACTCTTTCAATACAATCGGCACTTAATATTTTTAATATGGGGCAATGTCTGACATGTTTCTTTAATACGTAAATAAAACTTGCCAAACCTTCATCTATATTTAAAATAAAAAATAACGTTTACGTTCGACTTTTTTTTTGTTAACTCAATATAGATATAATACAGAATTCGCTGCTTTGGAATTGAATGGAACATTTTGCCTTTGCCATATCACTACCGAACCGAAGTTATTGAATTCGTTTTTTATTTGGACATAGATCGATGATGAGCTGATCTATTGCTTCCGGTAGTTTTTATGTTCGAAGGCATTTTAGTCGAATTTTTCTATCTTTATCCTTTAAGTTAACTAAGTTAATACCCTCAAAGGCTATTAACTGGCCCACCGATCTAGTTGTTAGTAAAGCCTACGGTTAAGCTGCGGGTCATGTGTTCGATTCCCACCCAGGACAAATACTAGTGTCTTGCTTACAAATATTTATTCTGTGTTAGGCTGTAAAAAAGTATCTAGATAATGAGTACCTATATATTTATGCGAATAGATGTTGTATACCGGTCGATTACCTTAGCACAGGCCATTTTGTCTACTTTGGAATCAGACGCCCGTGTGTGGAGAGTTCCCAACATATTTATTAGCAATCTTATAAGAGGGAAAACCAACACTTTAGTGCTTGCTGTCCATAAAATATATACAAATATGCAGTACATCTGTACAGATCTGCTTCCGCATTCATAATTCAATTTATATTTATTTGTGTCTATGGAAAACATTAAATATATAAACAATTAAATTGTAGTTATAAACATAAAGCTTTAAATAAATAAATAAAGGTGTAAATTCCATAAATTATATTCGCGTACCGCTGACAAGCATTAATGGCGGGATTATCAACAATAGTATCATACAATTAAAGGCCGTAGTGTTCGCGGCCGGTTGCCGCAGGTGCGCGCGTCCTGCTTGCTGCGCTAACGTACGCATGCATCCATTATATATTAAAATTCCAAGTAACATATGCATAATTTTTACATATCTTTATTATTTGATCACGCCATATCTATTAAAGGGTAGGCAGCGAACAACCAGTACTGAATATCTCTATCCTTACAAAACTGATATGCTTCGACCACAATTATGAGTGTCCGCACACGAATGCCTGTTACGGAGATTCCTGAGTCCCCCATCAGGCAGTAAGTATCTAAACCATGTGATGGAGATAGGAGAATCTTGGACATCCACGGCACCTACATCCATCAACACTTGCATTTTATAATTGTTCAACAGACATATCTCACAGTATGTAGTCAACACACATGAGCAACGGCCATATATAGGAATACGTCTTCAATAATTGTAGGTAGCTACCATTGCGTGGAATTTCTTAATACACCATTAAAAGTCACTTTACGCTCTCCGTATCACTTCATGTTAAACACGTATCATAATGTATAATTTTGATGTTGACAATGTTTTTTTCGTTTAATGACAGTCTGAGAATTTGGGTAACACATGAAATCTCCATTAACGGAACCTTTCTGTAACACACGTCCCATAGCGTAACCTATTGAATATAATTATATTCATGGCGGCAACATGTCATATTGGCATCTTGCTCCGAACTAGGCAAATCCTATACTGCAGTGACCAGACAGCTGATAAAATACATACATTTATACAAAGTACACGATTCTACATTCAAACAATAAACCAGAATACTGTTTTCCAAGTTCCAACATTGTTCATATTATATTGCTTCTATTACTCTTTTTTAAGTATAAAGGACGTAAGATTCAGTAGGCTCCACGTCAATATTTCGATGCTATCATACTTTTCATAGGTAAGCGTCTGAGTTTTTTCGTAAATGTTATGTATGGGCTTAAAGCATATTCTGCTACAGTAACAGTTTATTAGTAAATCGCGGAAAACCTAATCCCACCTAGAAGCCTATGTACGTAAAGTTCAAACGAAATTAATACACAAAAAAGAGGTGATTCAAAGAGCAATTAGTGTAACCTTTTTCTGAGTATTAAATACTGAAAGTTCTGAGTATTTTCGTCTGTATTTATTAATATAAGGATTTCCTTGGCTGCGAGTTTGTTAATCATCATAAATAAAACATGATTTCATGTAACAGATGATGATAACAACTTAGCTAGTGAATCGTTTTCAATGTAAACAGGTACTTAAGCATTAAGCTTACTGGTTTTGAATTCTAGGATGCACTCCTGGGG
>DWME01004608.1:0-16067 GCA_018244795.1 Parelbella ahira ahira
TTCGATTTTAAAAAAATGCAGAATTCCCCCATATATAATTGGACAAAGGCCGTCAATGATGAGCAAGTGAAATGGTCCAAAATAAAATATATAATGGTGAATCACAACACACCAGACTCATTGAAATTTAAATATGACTTGGCTGAAGATGCACCTGAACATATTATTAACATTTTCAAACCAGTTAAAAATAAAATTACCAGGTTACGAAAACGGGTTCCAGTGCCAGTAGAGCTTTGCTTAAAAAAATGTTACAAAGATTTATTACCAATTACTGAAGAAAAAAAGAAAGATCTTATATCTTTGTGTAACAATAGAGTGATACCACTTTCCTACCATGGCTTCTTTTCTAATTTGATGTCATCAGCCAATAGAATTGAAAATTCTTGCTCTGATGAAGAGTATTAAAGCATAATGTAATCACCAGTAGGTATACCTTGTTTGCACTGATATAATTAATAAAAATGTTATAATTATCTAGTTAATATTAAGAACAAAAGAGACTTAATAATATATATTTTCAACTTTTTTTTAAAATAGTATGATGATAAAGAAAGTACTAATTAAGGCGTGAACAATTAAAAGGTTGTGAATTGTGATGTTTAATTTCTTTGATCTCTCATTATTTTTCTACGTATTTGTAACATTGTTTCCTTTACTTACGTTAGATTCGATTAGTTTAAGCAGTAATGGTAAATATTTGTTGTTCCTATTAGATATATATATACAAAAAAGTCCAAATTTCTATCGTTTAAAATAATGTTTAAATAATTGTATACATATATTATGTTTGTAATTGATTTGTGTACGTATTTTTATACTTGTTTACCCAGTATAAGACTGAAAAACTAATTAGTGTAGCTTGAATTCAAAGTACCATAAGATTGTTATTTTATAGATGATTAATTTGCCCACATTTGAAATAAATAATTATGTAATTTAAATAAAACATTTACCGATAATCTTAAAAAATAATTTGTTTAAGAAGAATTTTCTTTTTATTTTGATAAATGTGTCTAAAAATGAAGACACCTTTATAATTATTATTACATTTTATTGATTAAAAAAAATACATAATATATTTGATTCGTAATTGTGTTTTATTTTATTTTTGAAGTCTTTCTTCGTTGTTAACACCTAATCTTACTCTTTCGACGAATATAGGCGAATGTGGTAAAAAATAAGATATAATAATGTTAGGTAGGGTTTGTGGAGGTTTATACAAAATCCAGGGTCTATAAATATTATTTGAATCACGAAATCATTGAAATATACATATTCTCATCAACAATGACATGTTAAGTTTTTGTCTAGTATAAAGGCGAAAACGCACTTCTGCTTTTTTACATTCCTCTAAAATGAATAAAACATTAAAAAAAATATCGTAAAAAGGCGAAAATGAAAAATCTCATGAAATATGAAAAATATAACAATATTATTTACATTAATGTAAAGACAATCCTATCCCTATGCTTCATTCAAAAATTCATGGAATTCTTTTAAGGAATTCAAAAGTTATAGCAAAAAAACCGTTTTTACAACTTCAAAGTGCTCTCCTGTAAAATTTGATATTTTCACTTACGCCAGTATACGTAGGACCCATCGTTATATTCATATCAAACTTTGATGTATACCCAACAGGTCCAACTCCGCGTTTCGCATGAAGTCCAGGTCGAGCAGTAATATTTTTGATGATGATGATGATAATGATAAGATAAATTAAAAACGTAATAATTGCTAAATTAAAAAAATCAGCTTCACATACATTGTAGCGGATTTTAGTTTTCACGGAAATATCTATATAAACAAATGTAGTTCAATTGATAGTTCATGTAGCTACCTATATCTTTTATAAGTTCACGAGTACCTACATACTTAAGTACACGTGTATTTGGTTATGTGCAATTATTGAGATTGTGAGAAAGACGATCGTAAATTTTTTATAGTTATTACTTTTCAGCACATAAAAGACCATTTAACAAGCTGTTGAGTTACATTACCGCGTTACATACTTACAAAAGGCCATATAGTAAGGAGTTTTATTGCGTTCTCCATCATACATACTTACAAAAGCTCATGTAATAAGTGGTTACATAGCATTTTCCATGTTACATACTCACAAAATACGATGTATTACGAAGTTGCAATGTATTTCCATGGTACATACAAAATATCATGTAATAAGGAGTTGCATTGCGTTTTCCGTGCTATATACTTCCAAAAGATCATCCGTCACTCGCCGTACAGCGCCACCCACTGCCACGCGATGTATAACCTTATGGCGCCTATCTCGCTATTATTTATTACACCCAAGATACCAGAATCCCGTCAAATTGACACCTACGCGATGAACGCCAGATATTTCAAAGCGTTACTCGTGTTAAGACCATACAACTTTCTTTTATTGCTTCCTAATTAGAAAATACTGGCTGTCTCATTAGAAAAATTAAAATTTATGCCGATAACTACCTTAGATCATCATTCGATAAGGAACGATAAAAATCTCGATACATTTCATTATTCATTGACAGTTGGGAGAAAGAAATAATTCGATTGAACAGATACTAGCCGATTGGGGCGTTAAAAGTATCCGAAATTGTGGGTGTATGAAGAAAGTGATGAATGTAACACGTCAGGTCTATAAGGATTGAGATACGAGTATAATATGGCACTCGGTGCTTTCTACCTACACCGGAAGGGGCCTGACGTGACGTTATAATGAAAATTATAAGTATATTAATGTTCAATAAGATTAGATAGGTAGATGAAATAGAGTATATTTAAGCTGGTCACATATTCTATTCAAATGGCACATATTCCCGGGATTTACAGGACTCTCAACAAAATGCTCGTTATAGCGGTTAGCAGACACTGATCCCGAAGGATAACCACTCGTTCGTATTCCATGGGATAGACATTTGGAATAACAAATATTATTTATATTATTAAAAATAAGTATTACCGCGATTGGGCTTTCTCATTTGAAATTTTCAATAGTAGCTGTTTGGCTATTGGATTTGTGCTTATTGTATGGCAACAGGCTCACTTCCTATTCCAGGATGGAATGTATAACTTAATGGTGAAAAATTATAGCACTAATTGTATTTCTTCCATTTTTCTCGAGTTATATTAGTACAGTACACGTATTTGTTCTGTGCCTGCGTGTAGAGAAATATTTATATAGGTATGTATTTAAATGCATATATAGAATATCATCTATTTGGTTATCGTAACACTGACTTCGCCTTCTTTGCAATTCGATGGCAGTGTGTTGGCACTTCTTTGTATTCAGACGATGTCCTGACATCACAAGGAAAAATTAATGTGCTCCAGACCTCGTAATGTTTTACTAAATATTTACAAAAATATTATACGATAAAATTATTATTCTGGTCGGAGGTAGCACAGAACAGACTGTAGCGGCGTGTTTTCGCATCAGAAACTAAGATTAACTTTGGATCACTGCATAATCTTAGTTTATTAAATTATACATCGACCTAACTAACGATTGTTTTCGGATCATCGCGAGTAGTTTCAGACCGATCCGACATTTGGGGATTACAGGCGTGATATCACGTTATTTATTACAAGAATAACACCCTAATCGTATATGAAGAGAGCTATGAATATAGAAGATTTTAAGCTTGTAAGGATAGATAGATGTATTTGGTAGTCCGTTCTATCTGCCTACCCTATAAGAGACCTGACAGAACGAATAATAATAGCAAATCAACATTATGTTTAGATTTTTTGTGCACAGAAGTAATGTCCTAATCGGAAATATACATGGTGTACGTACGTAGCTTGCACCGAGCTCTAGTAACTCTGCTCTCTCATTTGAAATGTGAATAAACATATGTGAGCCGTTGCGCTGCAGCCACACCAGCTTGTCTAATTGGCCGCCGGATGAACTCTACATTTGTAATAAATAGCTTTTGTTATCAACCAAATAGAGCTACGAGTATGTAGGCCGCTCTTTCCGGAGAGCGAAACAAAAAACGCCTTTCTCATGTTTGTATTATTAATATTATATCATCACGCTTTATGTCTCTCGATGTGGCCAGAGAGCACCGAGTGCTTAATATGTCTATTGCCACGTACCTGCGGTGTTTTTTTTTTCATTCCTACTCTCTAAATACTTGAACGCCGGTTTTTAAAACTTTTATAATAACTTTTGTTTATATACATATAACCATCCATACTTACCTATATCATCCAAATAGAGCCATGCGCGCCACCAAAAACACTATTTTTCAAATGTTTCAGTCACATAAACGCTAAATGTTTTGTTTGGGTAAAATCATGATATACATATGATATAAATGATCTAACGTGATGATATAATAGCAGTAATAATAATAACAGTAGTAATAACTATGTTATATTCATGTAGAGTGCTCCACATTCCTGGATTTACAGCGTAAGAGGGTATTAAAAATGCATTAAACCAACTCTATATTGCAGTCCATAACTCATCACATCTAATGTAACATATGACCTTAAACGACGTACCAGCATTAGCTGACTCGCTCAGCTCTTCTCTAGGATGTATGTAAAAAACCCACAACTAATGATAATACAATCATTATCATCAACCTTTTATGTTTCCACTGTTGGAATAGCAACGCGTTGCTTATGCCTCTACACCTATAGGTGAACGCGACTCGTACTTAGGTAGGCCGTTTTCAAAAAAGGGCCTGCCCTCAGAGTGAGAAGGGTTTAGGGTCTATGCTGGCCAAGTGGCGATGGGTAATTCGATTATATAACCCAACACTAAAAAGTAAAGACTGCCTGACTGGTCTAGTTGTTGCAAGAGAGACTGCCGATCGAAAGGTCCTTTGTTCGAGTTCCGGGTCAGGTACTATTACATATTTCTATTGAAAAATTTTTAGTAGTAGCTTGCAGTCTGGATTTGCGCCCGGTGCATGGCAATAGGCAATGGATCACTAGGTCCCATAGTGCGACGTAAATGGAACTGGTGAAACGTGGGAGCGTAGTACACTTCTCTACTTACCTCAAAAGGTGACAGGCGTGAAGTTAGGTTACGTTACGTTTTACAAAGCAAAAATATTATGTGCAGAAATCAAGGTATGTTAAGATCAATAAAGCCATTTTAATAGTTTTAAAACTGTCAAGAATAGCTAATTTTATCGTAACAGTTGTAACAATAGTATAATATAAGACAAAAAATACTAACATTTTATGTGGAAATTATCTAAAGAATACTAAGATCAATAGCACCGTTTAAGCGTCATTAAAACTGTCAAGAATAGATAATTTAAAGGTAATTTTAGTGCAATAGTTGTAATATGTAGTATAGACGGGAAAGATTTATAAACATCACAGTCAGCTTTCGTCGGATGGCGCGTGGGTTGGAATGGGATTCCGCTATTATGGTATATGTCGTAAATTATCTTATTATTTACACTAACGACTATTATGATAATACACGCGACTTCGCGAGATATGAACGTTGCAAAGTTCGTGTCGTATCCAAAGGTATGTCTTTTGTTATGATTTATTTCACCAAATGGCAAGGGGCAATGGAAATACATTTATTACGTCGTATTGTTTATTGTTCTACAATCTTCATGATTGCTATGTTTCTAGTTTGTCGTAACTGTAACTGCCATTTACGAGTATATCAAATAAATAATTCAACACGTGTATTAAATATTATCCTTTGTCAGAGATCTCTAGAATCGGCGCATGTATGAAGAGATTGATGACTTTATAAAAAGCACGTCAGCTCTGTCAGGATAGAGATATACTGTAGTCGCTGCTCTCTGCTTACTCCGTAAAGGACCTAGCTAGAAGGATATTAATATATATTTATTCGATTATTACGTTATGTACTGTGTGAAGTTAAACTTTATTAATTTAATAAAACTCTACAATGTCTACATAATGATGAATGAAAAGACTAGAGCATATTAAAACAGGTTTACTGCGTAAAGTTATAACACTTTCACTTTAAAATTGCCTTTACGTATTTCGTGTACGAAAGCGTACATTAATATCCACGTTAGCTGAGGTTGCTCTATACCTCACCTAATTTGATTAATCAAATCAATAAACGTCATCATACAAACCGGCCTTGTGTTTTAATTACTTTACAATATTGATATAACGTCAAAACTGCACCGGCCACATTGCACCAACACCAAATCAGCACTTTATTGAATATGTGTTAGTACACAGTACATTCATTTTGAAAGAATTAATATCGAATAGTATTACAGTTACAGATAATATAGTTATGGTTATCATGACACTATAAGGATAATAATAGGATTTAAGAGAAGAGCAATCGTGAAGTAAATTAATTAAACATATAATATTACAAAACGAGGACTTACGATGCTTGATCCTGAAATGTTTACAAAAATGTGTAAAATGGAACGTACCAGCAACAAACACAGTTTTGTATGCTCGGATAACATAAAAGTGAGAATGCAAGTGTAAAGCACCGGTACATAGAACGGAACGTACACTAAACGGAATATTAAAACGGTCTTACGCTTTCTCTCCTTTTTTCATTTTTCGAAACGTTTCAAACGGCGGCAGGATACGTAAAGTGCGGCCTTTGTTACTGAACAGCATGACGATTGCTTCATAATATAGCAAGTGAAATTACGTTAAATTAAACGTCCATAGTTCGGACGCAGTTGCAGGTTGTAAGGGAGCTGTAAAATTAAGCAAGCCAGGTTCGGTCAACTCTTGGATTGGTGACAAAGATCGCGATGATATCTATAATCAACCTAAGTTTTAGTAATCTAAAACTGAGCCTCGCACTCCAATGGTCCGGGGTCGAATCTTAGCGCGCACATTTTCACCGAATTCCAAACCAGTAGGCTATCAAAGCTAATATAAGTTGATATCAAAGGAATTGCAGTCTTGTCACATAAACAAATCTTTTAAAAATCAACTTAAACGAAATTAAAAAGGCTACAAACGTATTTGAGCCCTACCGATTTGTAGACAGCATCTTATCTCCATCGGAATCGAAGACGATAATTTGGTGATGACACGCACGTGGGCGCCGTCGCACTGATGATATATAACCATCAAAGCAACAGTGTTAATTGACGTTCAAAAGTTTTACATGTATTGCCCGTCCCGAATGGCTGACTGGTCGTAAACATGTCTAGTCGCCGCCCACGACACGAGCCTCAATTTGTTTCGTTTTAATCTCTCACGTGAAAGCAACTGATTAATGTTTTTGTTAAGCTAATGAGACTCGTGCTATGTTGGTTTATAAATTTTAGTTCAGTTTCGATGTATCGCGGAGAGGCTGTTGAAAATATATCTGACTTAACTGTAATTCATAGTGATGAAATATGGACATAATTATTCTCAGATTACCCCTACGTTCCAACAGTTATATTAATCCCACGGAATATTCTGTGAACCTGTTGCCATACACTAAGCACAAATCGAGGCTCCGAGCTACTACTAGGAAATTCAAGTTTGGAAACCTTTGATATATACGCCCATGTATTAACATTATACGAAATCCAATAAAAACACCTTCAGAATAGCAAACCCATAAACAGCTATTGAATATTGATAAACAAACACCTACGCTAGCCAGATAGAAAGCACAAAAATTTAAATCACATAACCGTATCAATAAAGATACAACACGCAGAAATCAATTTGGCACTTGCGACGAATACATTTGCCCTCGTACTATCTCCCTTCGCCAATACTTCCACTATCTCAATGATATTTACTTAATAATAGAACCAGTTTGATAACGTTAATACCTAAATAAATCAAAAACTATTATTAAACCACACAGGCTTTTCACGCAGTTATCTCACTATTGCGTCACAACGAGGTGACTAGTTAGCTTCTGCGAGTTATAGGTAGATCGTATAATCACCGCCGATGACATTAAATCGAATCTTAAAATCAAAGCACACGCCCACTTGATAATAAATGAGATTTTATCTTGCGATTAGCTGATAAATATCTGTTTATCAAATTCCATCTTACTTTTGGGAACTTAAAAAGCAATTTACCAATCTGGCAATGGAAAGCTCGACATGATATGTAACGAAGCAAACACACGCCTGAAGCAGCTTCGAAATAAATTAAATACGTGAACAAAATAAATACGGCTTATTTACATAAAATATTAACTTGATTATACTCTTTAAGTATTAAACGTTTCGTGAACATTTATTTACAGAGTTGTGTGCAACGTGTCTAGAAGAAACCCTACGAATGAGAGGAAAATAACCGTTAAAAAAATAAAAATAATAATGTTAGCCATAATGATAGCTAATCATTATCCTTAACCCTTTCATCGTTCCGTTTGACAACAGTCTCCTCTCAGAAGGGAAGGGTTAAGGCTGATAAAGACTAATAGCGTGACACTGTGAAAAACCTTAGGTCCAAAAGAATATCGATTAGCATCAATGTATTCCCGCAATATTGTATATACATCGTCATGTCGATATCCCTACATACCTACGGGAGCTGCGCGCCACACCAGTCAGATCACGTAGCACTCACCTCAACGCGCGTGGTCCTACATGAATTATTTCAGACTCTATGTGACAATTTGATAAATGGCGTCTATCCAGTCTCGCACACCTCGGTAAACTCTGTTCAAATGCAAATTACATAGTGTTGCGAATATCCCGAAATTGTTATGAAACTTTGAATTGAATTTGGGTTGGGAGTATCTTGTGTTCTGGTTACGATGGTGCTGTACTCGTACGAGTGTGATTTGGGCGGGTATTAATTTGCAAAGGAGTTCTTAATATAACATCGTGCTAGTTTCCAAGAAAAGGTGGGCAGGGCAGAGGAGTATAGACTTGATAAATCTCTATATACCTATATCGATTCGTAAAGTCTATTATATAGTTTTAATATACAAGTATATATCATCATCAATCTATTCTTTGCGAGATAAATATGAACAGAGAATATAAGAACCCAAAACATAACATTGATGGCGTAGGTACTGTCGTAAGCAGAAATAAATTGCCACAAGTCAAATATATATCAGTCGTATGTCTATTAGCGTTTCTATTCAACGTTATCTAAAAAAATACTTTATATTCATACTTATATACAATAGGTTCATCCCCTAATCCAAAGTGGGACGTATAACAACTAGTAAAACGTTGGAGTTTATTGTACTTCTCTGCCTACCCTTTCGAGAGAATACTTGCGTAATGGTTTTTGAATAATTGTATAAATTCAATAATAGTAACAAGCCACGACAGCTTAGTGATTTTTAAAACCGCACCTGCCTCCTAATATCCTGATTTCAAATCCTGGCAAGCACCTCTTTACAAAAAAATGTGCGTTTTAACATTAAATAGCACTTGCTATTGAAGTTCTCCAAAATATTTTTTTCCTAAGTTGTCAATTCTGCCAACCCGCACTTGGCCAGCGTGCTAAACCATGACCTTAACCCTCTCATTTTGCAAGAAAACCTGGTACGACCATATTTATGACAATTAATCCAAAAATGTTATTACGAATTCCCAACTAGATACAGCAATTCATCCCCCTACTACAGCTCACCAGAAGCTGGATGTCATTCCAGTTAATAATCATTTTGTTTAACTCTCCGCCGACAGCAACGAAGCTCGTCATAACTGAAATTCTAAACTAATTGCTCCACTGGGAACGGGGAAGAGAAAGTGTGTGGTGTCATATCTATTACAGCGTTCAGGCGGCTTCACACTGGGTGCGTTTTTGTTCAAAACAGCGTTTAGAGTAATTTTGAAAAAGTAAATGTTTAAATCTATGACGCCCTCTTACTAGGTGGTCTTATGACCTGAAGAAGACAAAGGAAAGGCTGTGGATTTGGAACGCCTAGGACTGAAAGGAGTGGCGCCGGTTAGAAGAGGACTATGTCCAGCAGTGAACATGTAAAGGGTTGATGTTGATGAAATGTATAGAAGATGTCTTAAAAGATCTCCGCACATTCCCATCTGGATTTAGACAGAACTTGTTATTGTAACCGAACTTACCCGTAGGTATACATATATGTACTAGTACTAGTACTACTACTGATACTAATCCGATCCCGATACTACTACTAATACTAAAATTAATATTTAATAAAGCTAATACTTAATAACTTTCACAAACATTCGTATTTATATGTAACGCGATTAGAAACCGCTAAGGATCTGGCAAAGGTTCAAGTTCTTACTGTCCATGAAAACAATTAGTGAATACTCATATTACCAACTGCATGCAATAAAACTAAAAGGATAAATATTGACACGTACATATGTATTGTCTATGCAATTAGTAATATTTGTTATGTTATTAACATGAGCGGACTAAAATTAAACGACTGTAATTAGTTAATAATTCTGTAAAACTCCTATTATATTATGACAACAAACTAATATGCTGATGTCCAGTGAATAATATTACTAGAAAGATGTTGAAAGAACTCAAAATCTTAGCACAATTCTTAAAATATAATCCGAATGAACTCACTTTAGATCCTTTCGATAGATTTAGATCGATAGATCAGATTAGGTAGAACAATTGCTTATATGTATGTAGAATTTCGTCAATTTCGTGATCTTAGAAAAAAATACACATCGAACGACTTTAAAGAAAAGCAACCAATATTGTTTTCTACGAAAAATCGTTCTCCTTTCGCTCAGCTGTCCTTAAGATGGTCTAACCTTGACTGGTAGTATTAAAAATTCAGACCGTAAAAACCTTTGTCCAACTATTCTCAGAGCAAACGTGTATTGTATCGACGGCGAAGCAAAGACCTGGAAAATGTATACAACAATAAAAAAATAACCTTTGTGCTGAAATAAAACTGTTGCAATTAAAACACTTTTCGAATATATGATGGTTAATTAAACGTTCAATGCTGACTAGAATTGTACAATACTCGTATGCACAAACAGGGGTCATAGAGTCGAGAGAGCATAGATAAAAAATATAGTAAAAAGTCAAGTGGAGGGCGCGAAATTTATTTCACACAGATAATGTAATTATTTTATTAAAAACTAATTTCTTTTTATTACTGCTGCTACTGCTACTAGTAGTAGTAAATTCAGTTAGGAACGTATTAAATAATAAGTAAAGTAGTCGCTGAATGGGGACGTAAATTATGTTTGCTTAGTAAGCGTGTTCTTTAGCTAGAAGTAGTTATATTAAAAAATATTATGTTCTAAAGGGCATAAGTATTAAACGACGGTAGGACCTTAAAAAATACATAAATCCGTTACCTGTTTTTTTTTCTAAGTGCTTAAATAAACTGTACAAAGTTATTTTTTAATATGTACAGTTATCTATAGACGTATTGGTATTAGATATCATAACATGTTACATAAAGCAATAAAAATATGTATATAGCTATATCTATATCTATCTGTATCTATCTATATCTATCTATATCTATATATGTATCTGTGATTACTTCCAGTACCTATGCAATAAATGCATTATATCATAAACATATTTTGCACTTCCATAAAATCGTGGGAGCTAAATTGAAATAGTTGTTAATTGATGGAGCCAGGCGGTTGCGGTTATCGCGAACATGCCACTGAAATTCTCTTATTAAGTTTATTGCTCTATTTAATGAGGCAGCAAGTTTGCTATGAAAGATTAACCGATTAGCTCTGTCTGTACTTACCTTTTAACCAGAATGCAATGATTAGAAAACCTTTTTTTTCCTAAGTCATGTGCTTATAGTGCATTCTGATGTATGGAACAAAATTAAATGAAAACCTAGCATTGCGCTAAATTAAAAACGAACTGTTACGTACATTTTAGCACAGTTTATTAACAAATATATTAAAAGAAAAAAAAACGCAGTCTACGCTCGTAGAAAATATGCAGCTTAAACATATTGCTGGCTGGCACGATACTTAAGTGAACTTTTAAGCAAAAACAAGCAATGTTTCGGCCCGGCGGGTACGACCTTCTCGTGAGGGAGTTAAATTAAAGCATATTAAGACGGTAAGCGTACTTAAGAATATATATACTCGTATATGCAGCACACGTGATCGTTTTATTAAAATTATAGCGTTCATAACTGCACCCAACATTTTTCTAAGTACTTATTATTAAAAACCACCACGAAAAGTGATTGTAATATAATAATATTAAAAGAAGTGATTGTAGATTTGTAGTAGATGATTACAGATGATTATAGACTTATAAAAGAGTAGTATACATTCAGTGAAACTCAACGCATTCTGTTAGTCTTTCCATCGTGTAAAATTCTATCATAACAACTTGCCCGTATGCACACGAAGGGGCAGACAGAGGAATGTACTACAATCCCACATTACCTAATGGTATACGTCCTACAATATAAACTTATAATTATTACAAAAATTGTTCGTTAGTTGAAAATTTGTGCCATCAAAAGCGATATGATTGACATCATCCGCTGGAATCGAACCCGGCGCTGCTGATCTTATCGCCATGTCAAACGCGCTGAGCAGACAATGAGGAATTGAAAACGAGGGACAATGACCCACTAACTGACGGACACAGACTTACTTGTAATATGTACCTTCTGTTATTAGATCCAACAATGATATAGTCATTATTGTTACGCAGTGTGTGCTATTGGCGAGGCCTATGTCCAGCAGTGGACGGAAATAAGCTGATTATAATGATGATGATGATGATGAAAGTATGCAAACCCAATGCAAAGGTAAACTGTATTTAAGGGCAAGAAAATTTTGGTTTTCGTGTAAAACATGTAAATATAATTAATTAGCATTCAGTTCTTTCTGATTACGTCAGGCATTTCGCGTAACATCATCATCATTATCAGTCACTGTTATTTCGGTCCACTGCTGGACATAGGCCTGCCCCAAAGAGCGCCATTGCGTCCTGTCCTCGGCTTGCCGCATCCATCCATATAATAATAAGAATATAACATTTTACATGCCAAATACTATGTACTTTAGATATTGAGAGGACGTGAGATACAAGATATTATCACAGAATCGATTCAAACTGCCAAAAACACGACATGTTCAAAATTAGACAAGATAATTAAGACAACAGCAACAAATATTACGAAATTCGCACAATGCGAAATGCGAATAATCGCACACGCTAATGAACAGGTAAGTGGCCTCCGTCCCGAGCCCTGTCAATACTGTTAATTGAGAAACCCATTCCGAAGGGTATGTGTTAATTATTGATAAGGGCGCCGTAGTCGAATCCTTGATATGTATATATGTACATACATATGTACATACATAGGTATATACAGACACAGAATTACATCAGTGATCGAAGTATCTGAGCACATGTACAAAGCTTATATATGTAGTTGTCATGTAGATACAAAGTTTTTAAATATTCCCTTAACAATCCAGGGAGTACTAAGCAACAGAAAATCAGCGCTGCTAAGGATTCGTACCCCGTGTCAGCAAAGCTGAATTGTGCCCTATCCGTTTTATCTAGAAAAAATATCTTTTATTTTTTTTCGTTTACCACTGTGGCCACGACCCACCGATTGGTAGGCTAAAATATTAGACTATCACTGTTGTTTTTTATGTCAAATTAATTATTTCATAAAGTAGTAACACTGAAGGAATGAGGAGTTTGGTCACTTCAATAGATTTTCTTCATACCTACATCATTAAACCAAATCATCATAAGCATTTTCAACGTTAATCATAACTAATTATCATAATCATCATTAGGGATAGCACTTGGTGCTTGGTGCTCAGTGTCTAACCTGTAATAGACTTACCATGATCAATGAATAATAATAATAATAATGATTATAACTATTTTGATTTACTGATTTATAGGGACATAACATCATAGTAGAAGTTATATTTTGATAGACGATAAATTAAACAATCAACATGGTTGAGGGCAATGGACCAATTTATCGCAGCTGTACAAAAAACTGACGATCAGATAGCATTTGCGAAACATGCCTATATATAACTCGCAGACATTAAATAGACACCTCGCTGTGATGACGCAATGATGCGAGATTGGCCCGTCGAAGGCGAGAGCGGTAGGCATTGGCAGGCGTGGCAAGGTGGCGGGAAAAGAAGTGCATTCCTCGCAAGTGTCAATGGCGGCACAGACAGAGCTATATCTTAATATACTGTGCTATAATATATATTAAAGCAAATTACCACACACGGTAACAATGCTATAATGTATCTCTACGGTCACTTTCTGCGCCGCAATGTCTTGTAATACCGAAACAGATGTTATTAAACCGAAATATGTCTTATTGTTATATATATTACAATAGTAAGGCATATTTCGATAATATTAAATAAATTACAACAGCATAACTTACTATGTCTTACTGCAATATAATATGTATTATAGCGTTCTCTATGACCACCTCTCCTTGGAAGTGCCAAGTTGATTTCAGCGTGTTGTATATACCTACTTATATATATGTACCTATGATGTACCTATAGTGTAAATTTGGGAGCCAGTTACCGAAGCTTGTCATAGTTAGTCGTGCGAGACAAACACTTTTATTTACCGCGACTTTTCATTACTGCAACAAATTAAACACGATGAGATAGTAAATTGCAAATTGATTTCCAGGCGATATTTGACACAGAATATATAATACAGTATTGTTTTCGTTAAACTATTTTATGTACTGACCCAGTCATTTCACACTTGATCAAAGATTGGAATATACAAAAAACAATATATTATGATACAATATAACAATATATTATTGACTGCCTCGTTGGTCAAGTGGTTGAACGCGCGACTACCGATCGGGAGGTCCTGCGATCAAATCCCGGGTCGGGTGCTATTGGATCTTTCTAATTTAGAATTTCTAGTAGTGACTCGAAGTCTGGAATTGTGCCCGGTGTATGGTAATAGGCTCACCACCTACTCCATGGGACTTAAACGTAACTGGTGAAGCGTGGGAGTGTACTACACTCCTCTACTTATCCCTTCGGGGATTACAGGCGTGATGTTACTTTATTATGATCCAGAAGAAGCACGTCAGGTCTGCGAAGTGAGAAATCTCAGCAATTGGTGCTAAGTGCTAAAGACGTCAAGAAAGTATTATTATGGAGAAGAAGCATGTCCTAAGGACAAGAGATACTCGGCAATCGGTGTTCTCTAGTAGAATTCACAGAAATTCTTAGTACCTACAAGGCAAAATTTGAAATTTCTTAATATATTGCAAACACAATGTAGAATTCACGTTCCTGCAATTAAAGATGGATACAAATTGTCAAACTAGAGAATTATTATTGATCATTATCACACTTATTATTAATTCACCATTGGACACGGCTCTTGTATCAATAAAAATGGTTAAGACCCTAGTCGGCCACGCTAACCAAATTTATATTGAATAGACTTCACAAACGATATTCCATCCCAG
This sequence comes from Parelbella ahira ahira, assembly GCA_018244795.1. Classification (NCBI taxonomy): domain Eukaryota; kingdom Metazoa; phylum Arthropoda; class Insecta; order Lepidoptera; family Hesperiidae; genus Parelbella; species Parelbella ahira. The sequence goes on from DWME01004608.1 coordinate 15,365, forward strand.
GAATTATCGAATACCTTTAAGTGTGCACAAATTTTTAAATGTTTGAACGTAAATAAATTACAACCGAAGCAAGAGATATAAATCCGAATACTGGTAGGTGCGTGTACGAAAATCAATTTAAACATTTATAAATATAAAACTAATTTGTCGGGCAGCGTGAGGTCAACGCCACGAGAGCAGCGCGTCTGAGATTATGCCATTCTTTTAAACTGTACATGAGCAATATTAGATAAAGCTTTTAAAGCAACAAAGTTAAAGATAAAAATACACATTAGATACTCAATTTGATCGTTTCATGATTATTTATAATCGAGAAAGGCTATGAATGCGTGACAATTTTTTTAATTCATTTTTTTAACTTTTATATTGTTATCATTTTGTATTTAAGTTAATTCAACAATAGGCTTCGATGTTGTAAAATATACTTTAGGTATACGTAAGGTTTGGAAGGCCAGGATTTCGCACTTTCTGCCCTCTGCTTGTCCCGTAAAGGACCTGATGTGGCGATAAATAACATATTTAAATTATAACAACTCGAACGGTGAGAAACTATGCTTTATAGTAATTAATGAAAACGTTAACATAATACATACAAATAATCGAAAAAGCTTTTGAAATCTTTTTTTTTTTTTTTTTTTTTTTGCGCCCAGACAGTTAAGGGCAACCCTCCGTGCGGGAGGGAGGTGGTGAATGCTCATGCATT
>DWME01004609.1:0-16063 GCA_018244795.1 Parelbella ahira ahira
ATAAAGCCAAGAAATGCATAGTACATATATATTCTGGATAAAAATTTCATATTTAAAGAAGCGCAAGTGAATCTCATCCCTGTTTTCCTATGCAGGATAAGCTGCTAAAGGCGCACGCACACGAGAAGAACAGACGCTTGATGTTCCAACGTGTACTACACATATCAAGGTGTATGTATCTGCTCATACAGCTTTGTATAGAATATTTATTTATTTATATATACATTTGCATTACTGTATGACTACTGGACAGATTATTTTTTTATGATTGTAATCAGACAAATACCGGTAGGTTATTTGGCTGGCAAGAAGAACATTTATCTTATTATAGACATGTTTGTGTATAACGGTATATTTTATAGACATGTCAGTGGACTGACTCGTTTGTAGAGAGGTTGCAAGCGCGATTGTTGTGCGAGTTGTCCTGGGTTCGATTTCTCGAGTCGGGACCTAATTGGTTTTTCTAATTAAGATTTTTTAGTAGGAATTTTTAATAGTATCTCGTAGTCTGCATTTGTGCCTGGTATATGGCAATAGGCTCACCTTCTATACTGTCGTTTGACGTACAATTTCATGGCTGGATCGTGGAAGCATGATATACTCTTTTGCCTACTACTTCGGGGGATACACACGCGATGATAAAAAACATAAAATATTTATATATTTATATCTGTACAGGTAAATTCTCTTTTTGTTGTTGCCATTTCAATATTTGGTCGTCTTGTAAAATTAAAATGAAAGTTAGTATGCGGTCATCTTTACAACAACAGAGTATAAAAAGTTAATGTGCAATGAATTCAGAAATATAAAACACAAAGGCGAGTCGCGCAACTGCATCGAGTTAATTATTTCGGAATTTGAAGTTCGAAGAGCCCATCTGGGAAAATGTCTGCTGAATTTTGAATGTATTTTATCAAAACAACCTTTAGAATTTCGCTTTTCAGTTAATTACGCCTGTGGACAGGTTGATATGTACTGAAATTGGCATATTGTTTTAGGGCGTGCGATAATTCTCCCTCTAAAAGGAAATATATGTTAGTTATATCATATGAAGGACATATTCCCAACGCGAAAGTGCACTCTATTGTACCTCTACCCATATAAAATGACGCTTAGTGGGTATGTTAATACTATATAAAACCAAGCACCACATGATGCGGGTTCTTTCCCATCCACAGTGTCGTACTATTAACTTATCATTATCATCATCATCATCAGCCTACTTCCGTCCACTGCTGGACGATATAATATAATGATGATTAACCTTCAGAAGATATTTTAATGCGTTCATGATGCATGTGTTTGTTTCTATATCGCTTGCCTATATATGTATATAAAATATTAATATACTATACAAGCGATCGACTATTAAAAAGCCTCTGTAGTGTTTCTGTGTTTTATGGGGCTACTTTACTGAAGTATTGTTACATACTTCAGTGAAATAGCCCCGAAATTTCTGGCCATCCAAATGTATGAACTATATGTACAAACGATGTTCCTTTTAAATACCTCTATGAACTAAAATAATAAAAACGGTAACTGTTACACCTTAACGTGCATTTAGTTTTCAGCACATTTTCACATAGCAACACGAAAAATAAATAGCTCCCGAAACTATAAATTAAACAGCGCGTGCTGTGAAAGTTGTAGTCACATATGTATCGCTAGTCGTTTTATTTCCCAAATAGTTTGAAAGCCGTTTTTCACGACACGCGTGGAAATTGTGCGGGCATTGCTCGCTGTGCGTGCGCCTCGGCTGTCTGGATAGCCGGTATGTGTTCTGCGGTTAAATGGATAATAGTTTTGTGTGGTGTAACTCACTTTTTCGAACCATTTCTGAGTGTGGTATGAAAGCGGGTACCGTGACTTGTATATTTGTCAAAGACAGTAAGCATTTTTTCAGTCAAATGTCAATTAAATTTGAGCCATTTTCACACAAGTTTGTACGATAATTTGTCTTTCTTCGCTGGACTACAGCCTTTTAAAATCATTTAATATACCAACGATGGGGCATGAAAGCAGTTGAAACAGGAACAATGTTGTTGATCTCTTTCGTTGTTCTTTTAACTATGCTGTTTCCATGATACGATTTTACTGTCAATGTTGGTGTCAGCGACATGAATTTTTTGCGCAGTAACTTAAGGTTGCAAATATATAAGAAGTAACAACTGACTCTTTCTATATAATTTTGTAACAGATTATGGTTCAAAATTCCATTACGAAGTAACAACTAGCGGTTGTCCGAACTCGCTTTCAACTACAATACGTTTTTGTTCCGGCTCGTACAGGGGCGCTATCTGGCGGCGAGCTATAGAAAACCAACAAAAACAGTTCGTATGGGGATGAAATAATGACTAGCGGATGCTGTTTCAATTACAGCCCGGTTGTTTTTGTCGACTATTCTGTTTGTGGTGCGTCTACCCTGTTATTGTTTGACTCGCTCTGCGTAGATAGCGCTGGCCCGAGTAACATTTGAAAATTTAATAGGGGTGCGTTTGTAAATATGTCGTTTATTGAATTTTTATGCCCTGAAATTAATAATTTATAAACCATATTTCTTATATTTCATTTTAGAAATGAACCAATAGTGTTCAGTTTACAAAGATATGTTACGTTGCAATTAGTTAGGTTTTACAAATTAAAATATTACCATTTTCTCTATATACGTCCTTACTTCCAGTTGGCGTAGGGCTGCGTAGGTCATAATTACTGAGCCCTACCTTGTTCATGGGACGAGTTTCGAAACTATAATAAAGATGAAACCTTTTTGTTCGGTCGGATCGTAAACATGATCATTGGTTTTGATTAAATCTGCCGTGCTGTTTCGCTTGACCTGAGCGCGTGTTTTGTCATATTTACTAAAAAATACTAGTAAGCTATTAAAGGCCTAGCTTACTAATAACAGAATAGAAACGACCGTTTTAACCTAACATCAAGTCTGTAATCCCTGAAAGAGTAGCTAGAGCAGTGTAGTACACTCCCACGTTTCACCAGTTACGTTTAAGTCCGATGGAATAGGTGGTGAGCCTATTATGATACTCTGAGCACAGATTCAAACTTCGAGCCACTACTAGAAATTTTAAATTAGATAAATCCAATAGTACCCAACCCCGGATTTGAACTCAGGATCTCTCGATGGACAGTCCCTTTTGCAACCATTCTACCAACTAAGCAGTCACGTTTTAACATGTCCTGTAATGTGAAGAAAAACGTCTTGAGACAACCTGCTTATTTTTGGAACTATTGTCGGTACGGAGTGAAACGATAACAGAGTTGATGAATCTGATAATTGGTAAGTGGGTATATAATATATAATATGTACATCCAAGGACGGCTCATATGGCACAGTGCTTACGGTCGTCCGAATTGTGGAATGTTCGAGGCTCGATTTTCGGTCAAATAGACAGCTGAATTGTATGTATCTGTACATATTTCTGAGAACGGATGTTTGTACCGTTATTTTGCGTGTATTCAGAACACCCGATTCCAGAGGAATCCCTTTGAGGGTTACACATAATACATATATACTGTAAGTAATGCTTGTGTCACAATGCGATGGTTCAACATAAAGCTATGTACGGAAATAGTTCCGAATTCAAATAAAAAAAGTGTAATTTGAGTATTTTCACCGGCGAGCTCTGTTGTTAGGGGTTTCTACCCTTTTTGTTGCGAACCGACCGGACGTCGGGGACGTTTTTAATTTAATATTAAATAAGGGATGAAGGAATAGTGTGCCGCAGTTGAAATTAGTTTTGCTCTGATTTAGTTTTTCCGGAATCAGTAAAAACGGGTAGGTGAATTGTTGGAGGCGATTTACAGTTTTAGCCTTATTCCATCGTGCGATTGTAGCTGAAAATTATTTATCAGCTAACTTTTGTGAATTTATGTAGTATCTAGTGAATGTGGTTAAATATTTAGTGTTATTGGGATATGTTTTAAATACACTATTCTTGCGATATACAACATTAGGGTATGTAGCAATAAAAAGTAAATCCAGAAAAAAACTACTTGGCATAGTTCGCGGTCGATCTACTCGTATCTAGTATAGATTTTTAGGCAGTATATATATACCTATTATATTTGTAAATTTAAAATCTGAATGACCGACTGAGGATCGTGTCATAAACTATTATTTTTTGACCGAACAGTAATGAAGTTATTACCAATAAGTTACTACGGGCGTATTTCTGAATTGGGACCTAAATTAGCTTTTAAATACTTGTTGCGTGACTTAAATAGTAAAGTTCATTCTGCGTGGAGATTTCAAAGTATTTAGTAATTACCCTTGGTAATGTTACGCCTGTAGGATTTTCATTTCATTAGCATTTAAAGATTGAATAGCTTGATTAATTTTAATCGAAATTGGTTACGCAATACATAATATTAGGGTTTTTATGTATGTGTATATTCATTATATACATATATGGCTACCTCGTTGGTTGAGTGGTAGCAAAAGCGACTGCCGATCGGGAGGTTCTGGGTTCAAATCCCGAGTGGAATTCTATTGGATTTTTCTAATTTAGGATTTCCAGTAGTGACTCGGAGTCTGGATTTGTGCCCGATGTATGGCACTAGGCTCACCACCTATTCCACGGGACGCAAACGTAACTGGTGAAACATGGGAATGTATTTACTGCACTCCTCTGCCTACCCCTTCGGGGATTACGGATGTGATGTTACGTTTTTTACGTTTTATATACCTATATATTATATTTTTTTGGATTTAGTTAGCAGATATTATTTGATATACAAAGTGATATAATGGTAATATAACGTACACGTGTTTATAATCTGTAGATATACCTTTTTCATCATCATCACCCATTGAAGTCCACTGCTAGGCCTCTCTAAAGGGATTTTTGCCCATAAACCTCACGCTGGGCACGCGGATTAGGGAGCGCGGAACGCACCTTCTCGCACAGTCTACGCTACTGCCCATAGTTGACCAGGAAATTTAGCCGTGCTCCGGCAGGCTGCGCGAAGCATTCATTTATAATCTACTTACTCGTAGTTTCCGTTTGTTTCTAGTTTTAACCAACAATCAAAAATTTTTATTTATTTATTTATTTTATTTATTTATTTATTCCAATTAAAATTTAGACTAAGTATATCTATAACAACAGATTTCCCAATTCGATACCATGGTCAATGTCAATGGTACAAATGTCAATTTAGTAAAATTAATTAATTAATGTCAAATTATTTCGATTAGTTGTTTGGTAGAGTTCACAAATTAACGATAAGGCTGACTTTTGTATAAAAGTATCATTTATATTGAAATTCGTATTTTTCGGTCTTATTTATGAGATAAGTACAATCAAGAATGTAGTAAATATAATTTAGGTGAGTTCACGAGTCTGTCTTGCTAACGGGGAAGGCGTACCGAGAATTCCATCAGACTTCACCCGTTTCGATTGATGAAGATACGGGTTGGTCGTTAACCCATTTTTTGGAAGTCTTTTAAGGCACCCTAAAGACCTTCGTAACGACAACCGGAAGCGATTTCTTGGCGTACCCTCGGGAGTACTGAATGCTTTATAAAGGACGTAATCTTTACGATAACATTTGTATTATGTTTACATTATTTTCTATAAGCTAATGATTGTTAAACTTAGTTTTAAATTTAATTATATATTTAACAATATTAAAATATTTCGCCAGGCGTAAATATAGAACTGATTGTTTGATTACAATTAATTTATAATTGCACAATTCTTAAATAAGGTTTTTAAAAATTTTTGAATAACCTCGCGTTGAAAGTATTCACATGTAATCAGTACTTTTGGTGTGAAAACTCGGTGTTTCTCGTATGAGATGTGGCATGACTGTACAATTATATTTTTTTTTATTCGAATATAAATAATATCCTCGTATTTTCGGTTAAATGTTGACAAAATTTCATATCAATTATTTCCGCTGGATGACCAAATTAAGTTCAAATTAAATGCTACGGCAGGCTTCACGGGTGGCTGGTGAAATCTGGCGTCGCGGTCGGCGGGGCGCGGTGATGGCACGGTGGGTAGGCAGACCAGACTTGCCATTCGGCTTTGTGCTTTCATATATCGAGTACCTCAAAATAATTATTTATAATTTGTTATTATTATTTATGTAATTTGCTATACAACTATGATTCGATTAGAAAGAATCCTCTGTTAATAGTCATATACCAAGAGATACTTGTGTTCGTACAAAAAAGAGTAGATATAAATAAATTAATATATCTTATTACACATATTTATATCTATACATTTGAAGGTGTTCGTAACAAGGTTACAGTGTTACGGTCGGTTTCATTTAGAGCAGTACGTTGTGAAAAATTGCCCCAATTTAGGGGTAAAGAGAATAGAGGGCCAGGAGCGAACGACTAACCTCTGTTGCATAAACCATTAAATTGAAGCAAGTCGTGTGTCTCTATCATTTTATAGATTCAGAATCCGTCCCCTTTCGAATGAAGAATGATGACCGAACCGAAGTCGCCGCCACTCAATCATTCTTCAGCCTTGTTGTTCACTCGAGTTCTGACATTTTTGTTTTGTTGCCAGAAACTACTAATCTAGACTTTGTTGCCTATGTACTAACGGTCATTAGGAAAGCAAACGTTATTTTGTTCATATTGAGCTAAACAAATCACAACTAACGAACAAAACGTTGAAATCGAAACTCTTTTCCAAAGCCGTAAGGATCAACGCACGTATAGGTCCGGTGGGGGCTGGTCAGATCGGCGCGGTGTCATAAATCTCGGCCGACACTTCGTTACTGCGACACTCGATCTATTTGACGCAGCAGCCACTACAGGCATTATTAAACCGCGATACCTCGTCGTGACGAGACACAGCCCGACGTACCATACTGGTCAAACTCATCATTTTCTCTTGCACATGTGTGCTGAAGTGTAGTCACTGTTGTTGAATTTGTTAATTTTTTATTTAATCGTTTCTGTACTTAATACAGTTATTTCATCAAAGAAATAAAATAGTATTGTACAAAGAGCTGTTTATTATTAATAAAATTTGTTTCAGTAGACCTAGGCTGTATATATACTTACTTATATGACTACATATCATATTCATATAACAAATATGATACAAATATGAATAATAAACACAACTGCATTTATTCCAATTTATTTACGAAAACAAAAAATTAATTAAACAAAATATCACTTACAGCAATGAGAAACACACATTTTTACCTATTTGTTTGATGCTTTAGCGGTAACAATTGGCGTTTTAACTACATTGAAAGAGAGCAAATATTAAAACTATGCCTACATTAATTCATTTAAAAAACAAACTGTGCTGTAAGTAACGAGTATGTGGTTGATGAATTGAATGATCGAAATAATGTTTTAAATTTGTGTATGTAAAGTTACTTAATTTGATAAGATAAGGTTTCTTCAGATAAACATTTAATGACAAGTTTCTGTGTGGTCAATTTAAAAATAATCATATTTCGTTTGCAAATTAGAAATAGGCTCACCGTCTATTCGGTACTGTGACGTATATGTAACTGATGACTGTCGGAGTGTTATACACTCTTCTGCCTACCCCTTCGGAGATATACAAGCACGATGTTCCATAATTATTTTAATCATATCATTATGGTTATCTTGAAACATATTTATCGTAGTCTATTAAAGGCCATAGTCCAATAGTGATAGAAGTAGGCATTATACATATATGCATATGGAACTAGCCGTACGCATAGAGGCAATTGAAAATGATTAACTATGGTAGTAAAAATTGAAACTGCGCTGGGTTGTTATGAAACAGCATTTTTATTTCCATAAACTCTCGCGTACCTATCGCACTGTCCGCAGTTGTTCGAAACTAAATACAATGAAAAAAAAATTTCTCGTACACTTGCAAAAAGGCAACCACGTTGTCTAAGAAACAATTATAATAATAATAGAGTAATGGTAATAATAGTTTATTATTATATCGTCATGCCAGGTTCCTTACTGGGTTAGCAGAGAGCACCGAAAATATTTTATTTTATAATACAATTGTTACATCATGATTATTTAGTGTATACTAATTGATATTTTATTATCTTACGAATGAAATAAATTACAAGTGAGGCTTTCATTTCATTGGAACCAACGATTTCCACACTGTCGACCTGTTAAAATGTATAATTTCTACCATCTTAAGATAAAACGTGTAAGTGCCTTTTGCCATTTGGCCAGCATTGTAGACCATGTCTTTAACCTTCTCATTCTGAGAGGAGAGCTGTGTCTGACAGTGGAACGATAAAAGGGTCATAAAAAAGATGAAGCGTAAACTTACACATACCTAACAATATGTAAGTCAAGTGAATACGGTCTCTACGACGGCTAATAAGGCACCATTCGATGAGTAAAAATTTTAATCTCATTTCAGAATAACTTGGCATCTGCACTGTCGTGCGCTGACATTCAAATTCACCTTCAGAATAGCCAATACAGAATAATTGAAGTCCTAAACTCTTATATAGAATTCGTTTCATGTCACGGCTACTTTTCCAGTAACAGTTTCGAGTAAAACTGTAGTGTGCAAACAACAGTAGTCGCATTTATATAATACATACATACATATTATTTCTGTGCCGTTATTTTTAACGATGTTTTTATGTCGCATAAAGAGAACAGTGAAATGATTAGCAGATCTATGAATGAAATATTCACACAGTTGTCAATGCTCTACATCGCTACGATATCGTTGTACAAGGCTACAAGGCTACGACAATGCTACGGTAACGTAACGTAACGCCAGCTACGTAATTATATAGGGCTGTGCTACACATTATTACCTACGTTAGTACATGTTAACTTGCAAGAGGAATAATAATAAATAAATGAACATGTTTTAAGCAAAAGATTACGTGAAGCGGTCTCTTTACATATGTATATGTATGTACATTAATTATAAGAGAAACAAAATAATAATATTGAAGTTGTGAATTTTTTGGTATATTTTCAGATATATACTGAAATGGATACTAAAATAAAATAATATTGCTTATAACAAATCAGAAATCGTCACCATGAAAAAATCTGGCAGAAATTAAATAAATTTTTATTTTTTCTAGTATCATCATGTTGGAGTACTATCATGATGGAAGAGTCTAAATAAAATTTTATTTGTTCTATACACGCTTTGAATCGTCATGAATGATATATTAGTTTTGTTTGCATTGCCTGTGCATAATAGACACATTTTTTCTGGGAGACTGCAACTGAGGTGGAATAGGCGGTTAAAAAATAAAAAATGCACGAGAGCAAAGCATCCCCGTAGGCAAACGAACACGTGCACAACCCCACTTTAAAAAATTTTGAAGCTACCGATTCTCCCTTCGGTTTATATTTTTGAAATCGCCACAATACAAAGGCTGCATGGTATGCTACAAAGTTTAACGAAAAAAATATTAAAATTTGCAACAGAGAAACAAAAACATACCATTATAGAATATGCTATCATGTAGGACGTCTAGTATACGAAGATCTACAGCTATTTGTGGTTTTTAAAAAAACTCGTATAAAACTCATAAAATAAATGCTAAATATCATGATTTCAAAAAATGAACTAAAAAGTTGGGTATGACTAAAAAGTTTGTTACTCTTCTTTAGGCTACTCTATCTTAGGTTATTACGTTACCTAGTTTATTACGAGTATATCCGAATGCTTATAATTATAGCTAGAAAGGAATGTAATTCAATCACTCACAAAACTTATTAACGCTTGATAGACTACCGATATTTCATATTCATTAAATTTTTTCCTTTTTAGTTCTATTCATTAGTTTTATTTATTGTTTTTCTCTCAGTGTGATGTAGACATTAATTCAGACAGTCAGATGTTAATTCTGAGTAAAAATGTTTGAAGGAAAAAACAAAATATTTGATTTAAACTTGAAAAGTAAATATTCCATTAGGTACAAAACATGAAGTCATTTTCAACAGATTATTTATATAAAAACGTATTAAAAGCTTGCTAGGTCACTTATTCCAATTGGTAAATATTGCGGGTTTTTCCTCTCAGCGAACGATACTTAACCGGTGAGTGCAGTCGCGCCAATGACCCGCTTAAATTATTTTTAAATTCAACCAATAACGTAAATGTTAATAAAATGAATTTTAATATCAATGTGTGGTATTATGTTCCTCATTAGTGGTTTCGTATTTATAAAAACAACGTAATAATGATAAAATTCATGTATTTTCTAATAGGTAATGTTAAGTAATTATTTTAATACTGAATGCGTTGTAAACGGTAACTAGATATTGATCTAAATGAATCAGTAAAATGTTTGCATGCACTCGTATTGTAGGGAAATAAACATTTTTGAGTTTATCTTGTGTCTATGCGGAGCTTCGCCCCCATAAATTACACTGCGGTATATACTAAGATCGATCCAATATCATAAAACCTGGTTATGCTGACTTTTTCTGATCCTAAATAGTTCCTAAAACGTTGTCTTTCGTTCATATCCTATGGGCAAGGTGTAATTTTGACATGTATTTTTATGTTACGATCTATTCGTATTCACAAATGTTTCTACAACATATTTGTTTTTTGTCTGTGGGTAGAGTTGGAGTTATAGTTTTTTATTTGGTTATTAAATGTACACTTAGTTTAAATGAATTCCGACAATCTTTATTCATGCAATGCGGACAGACCCCTGAATTTGTTTTCACAATTGTTTGTTGTCGGATATTTTTGTATTCTTTGCGAATTAACCGCCGGCAGATTTCTGGATTTATTTTCACAAGTAGGTATTTGCATTTGCGCTTGCATCTACATTTTGTATTCTTTAGGAATTAAACGCCGGCAAATAACTGAATTTGCTTTTGCAGTACTATTTTATTAGCGTCACGCATATAACGTACATTCATATGCATACATATTATGGCTTTAAGATTATAATTATTGTCAATGTCAATGATAACGTCAGACCAATATCTCACTGAAGCTAATTATCTTAATTCATTTGTTGTTGCTATTTGCACAATCTGTTTGTCCGTCCGTGTTTGCGCTTCATTTAGCCTGAGCGAGCGAGACCAACACTACACACGGACACGAGTGGCGCCCCCTAGTGGCAACTGTTTGCTGTGATCTCGACGTGGAGTGCTATAGCCAGATCGGGTGCCTATTTCTACTTATAAAAATATCATATTTATTCGCACTGCACTATGTAACACGAGTGGATAATTCCATGCTCGAACAGACTGCAAAACGAAGTGTTTTTGTTATTTATTATCTGTTTAAGGTGTTTATGTAGAACTATTTTTTGTTTTCTTATGATTAATATAAAATATTTTTGTTTTTATATCCGTATTTTTATATTAATGTTATATACTATAAAAAGTTACAAAAGTATTTATATGTTGGCAACTCGCTATGATTTGGCGTGCTCCACGAAGAAGATTCAGTGGACAATGGAGTTACACTTCTGTATCAGCAGTAATAAAATTGCAAAGCTTAATTTTATTTGGACAGTTTCATTTCATAGACCGAACGGCATTTATCGTACATGTACTGCAGTACACTACCCATCATCAACGTGGTTTAAATAGTAAGGTCGCTTTCCACTGAAGTTTTAATGTAGCGCATAAAGGTTTCTCCTCACTGTGGTGCCAGTGAAAATGGATGACTATTACATCGCCAACATGTTTTCATTGTCTCCGATGTCAAATCGCGCCAGCCGTTACTGGCATGATATGATGTTTTTATTACAAAAGTTAGATATCGTTCACTGAAGAGACGAATGTCTAGACAGTGTTACTGCGGTTATTTTGTAAACAACATTAAAATGTAATGCGAGAGGGTTTGAGCATTGCATTACAGAATTAAATTAAACTTAGCAACATGTTGATGTCGGGAGCAAGGTTAAGGGTCATTCAGCTGGGCTCGGGTTGCAACTTTGACTATAATATAACCGGACGAATATTAAACTCTAGTATACAGAGGTTCAGGATGTTGGAAGTTGGTGGTAACCGGATATAAACAAGTATTTACTGCGTTCGTCTATTAAATGCAGCGTTTTAATTATGTAGCACACTTGCTCAAAGGAATATAATAAGTACTGTACGTTCTTATCTGGTTGGTATTCGATTTGCTAGACCGTAACGGATTGGTTCCACGTATCTTGTCCACACGGCCGAGGAGTAAAACATCCTTCCGGCGTTTGTGTACGCGGACACGTAAACCTTAGGACCCTTCAAAACGAGGGTAAAATAGGCTTTTCCTAGGCAAGCGTGCTGATTGAACAGGGGAGATCGCGACCACTTGTTACCCTATCTATCATATAATAAAACAATCTGTTTGCACAATGCACACAAAGATAAAACATACGTTAATAATGTTTTCAAAAACATATTTTTTTATTTGCTTACTCACGATGCCTACCAGGAAAACAGGAAAAAAAGCATTAATAGTAGTAGTAATAATTCTCTCAGAAAATATTCTAATATTATTATATCGTCACGCGAGATAAATTACGGGGTAGACAGAGAGCATCGACTACCAAATGTCACCACGTCTATCACCCTCTTCATAACCGCACGCCGGTTTCGGAAAATAATAATTTATTTTAACCTTTACACTTGTGACGACCGCGTGTCTCATGCGGTGTCCAAAATATATAAATAATCTCTCTCCATACATGTCAGGAATAGTTTGGAGTGGGTTGGAACGGCATGAGCACTTTTACGCATCCATAAATTAATGGAGATACGCCCGTAGTGCTCACTACATAGTTTGGAATATAGAGGGAGCTATACGGCTGCGCTTAGATACACCATACTGGAATACAAAGAGATTTTATTTGACTTTAATTGTCGCGCGATTGCTGATCCTGGGTTCAAATCCCGGGTCGGGTACTATTGTATTTTTTTAATTTAGAATTTCTAGTAGTGAATCGTAGTTTGGATATGTGCCCGGTGTATGGCAATAGGCTCACCACCTGTTCCATAGGACGTAGACGCAACTGGTGAAACGTGGGATTGTACTCCTCTGCCTACCTCTTCGGGGATTTCAGACGTGATATTATGTAATTCTATATCATGTTTCCAAACTAGCTCAATTGATATAAAACCGAGAAAAGTATTATCGTACCTACATATTTTTCATCTCTAAAAGTGATATTCGTAACGTAATTCACTCGTTCCCGAGTGGATTCGTGTCCCATCGACGTATATCACCTTAATGTACTCCAGACACTTATCTCATCCCTTCGTGTGATAGATTGATTGTACGACGGACCCTGTGTAATTATTTTATATGTAGGCATGTATGTTTTTTTCATCTTAGACAGGTGGAAAATCGGATAAGTATTGTTAACTTGCGTAAGCTAACAGACACCTGTGCTATCAGTAAGACTTTATACGCCAATAGGAATATAGATTTCAACAATGACAATAACTTTTCAATAGGATTGAATATTTACATATGTCGTAAATAGAACTGGATATTAGCTTCTTCAGGGTTGGAGACTTGGCTACAGCAACGATACGAGATTGCTACGTAATCAGCTACGACACCGGCTAATGGGAATGTCGTTATAATTATGAACTAACAATGCACATCCATTTAAATTCACTTTACATCTTCTTTAATTAATTTGTAATGAGTTTGTGCACAATTTCAGTTGTTCGTGGCATTTACTGTGACCAGTACCCACGTAAGTGATGTATTGGTAATGTTGCAGGCATTATCCGGCGTTACGTTGCTACATTTATAACATAAAACAATACCACTCATTCACGCTGACTTCCGGGCTACTCTTCTTTCATTTTCTTCATCAATATCCTTATCATAATTATCTACATAATTGCCATCACTATAATGATCAGTATCATCTCCATCATCATTACAATTGTCAACTCTTTGTGATCCAACAATGTCTCTTCATAGTCTTCCACGCTGTTCAAATGCAGGTGCTTAAAGAATCCTCTTCTTTTGTCCTTTAGCTACCAATATTCCAACCGCTCCCCATACTAATGGAGTTCGCGGAATTGGGGATAATAAGTTATTATATCGTGCGAGCGGTGGGCCAGGGGATGAATGGCTGCCATTAGTGTGCGGGCGCTTGATAAGTTATTACTGTGTTTCATTCATCAACTGTTGTGCTCCAGGAATATGATACAGTGGATCCTTGCGAGGCAACTCACACGGGAGTCCCTGAGAGATTTAATAAATGTTGTGTTATTAGCTGGTGGCGGATGCTGAGATACAAACTCCTTGAGAAATAAAGGATCATCCGTTATGTCTATACGGTATGATGCTTTATTTCTTAATGTGTTGGTGAAAAGTTCTGTTATATATTGGAGCGGTACGTTGGTCTGGTCCAGACCGACAAGTACCAGAGCAGTAACGGGAGGACTATTATTTGTAAGCTATCGCTGGAAATTAGTTCTACATTTTTCAAATTAATAATCCTTGAACTGCGTTCCCGGGACCGTCGCTTGTCTAACCTAAATATGATAACAATATCAGTAACAGCATGGACTATTATTAATTCCCTATTTCTGTTACTAACTGTTTCAGTGTCACTTAGCTTAGTACACAATAAATAATGTCAGTTGTGGAGCGTAAAGAGTCTAACTTCAATTCTTAAACACCGTATAATAATAACCATATCGCCAACGCCACTTAGTGTACATACATTCTTACATACATTCGAGTTTTACTCCTAATGTCTAACTTATCTCCCCGTTCCACGAAGTCCTATGTCAACAGCGGAACCGTCCTAACGCTGTTAACAGTACTGAACCCACACAGATAATTGTGTACTTGGACTCCAAATGGTTCCCGAGCCATTAACGAAATTAACTATATATACATATATGTACGTATTAAATTAACCCCGTCTAACTAGTTCACTTGATGGGAGATATTGGCTGAGATCTTATATGCAATTAAAGAAAATACCAGATCTTTTATAATATTTCGTTGTTTTTTTATGATAGGTGTAATGATAGATGACTTATCATGTCCAAGCAACTATTAAGATTTGTTTAATACCTTTGGACAACTTTTCTTAGCTATTTATTACGAAGTACATACTGAAAGTCTAAACAGCAGGTAACTATGCGTATATACTTATATTTTAAAATATATTCGTATATGTATATTTAATTTTCAACCCAAAGACAAACTAAGTAATCGTTCTCATTTCATACAATTTTCGTTTTGTTATTAAAATTTTTTGTACAGAACGTAGATCAAACGAGGCAGGAATTGAAACAACACTGTTTCGGTTATAATAGATTTACATATGTATATTCGAAAACTGTTTTTATTATTTGCCTTAAGGGAATCTTTACCAGCGTATCAAAAATGCACTCTATGTGTCATATTTTAATCGTATTTATAATATAGCGCCTACAAATGTATTCGATTTTGACATACTACGGGTAGAAACGTGATACCTACACTATCGCTCTGACACGATACATTTACCCTTTGTGCTTCTTCTATAGAAGTTAGCAGGCGTTATTACGTATGATTAGCATTACTTTCACTATATTTCAAAAACAATTTAAAAGAATCCGTATCTAATAAATAAAATTAAATAATGCAAAGTTAACGCAAACTTTATGACCATTATCAATCAAAGCTAACAAAGCAAATTTCGTTGCAAACGAGAATAAATTTGTGATAATTTGTCACATTATGTTATCGGCCGTGTAAAAGCTTATCGGAACGAGCGCACACATGAAATGTAAATTTAGTTCTAAATTAGCGTCACGTGTTACCCTAATCAATCATAATTAGCGACGAGCGAGCCGGACAAATAGCGTCATTTGAAACTTTACATACGCACCAATTGTTCAATACAAAGTGACGTGCTTGCTCCTTAATTGCGTTATTTAAAAGCCGTTAAATTAATATGTGTAGGGCGTGGTTTGGGAACGACCACTGCTTCAAATAAGCTTTTATAAAACAACTTTAAGGGATGAACAAGTCACAAAGATAGTTTATTTAAAACGTTTTAGTATTATGTAGAATTCAAATTCAAATTCAAATTCAAATTCTTTTATTCATTATAAGGTATATACATACACTCAATGAAAGTCATGTTT
>DWME01004610.1:0-16063 GCA_018244795.1 Parelbella ahira ahira
ATATTCCCCTCCTTTTCTAATGGGTTTCATCCTACTGCGATTTTAATTGGTTTTAAAAATTATCGACCCTGGTCTATTTATAAAAATTGTGTATTTAAAAAAAAACTACTTTTCAAATAGAATTAAAATGTATCTCATCTCATCAATGGGTACAGATTCTTTAAACATGAGTCAAATTGCGAGTTGTCCAAAATGGCTTCGCTATAGAGTTAGGTCATATCAATTTTTATCTCGCAAACGCTCGCCTCGATCTTTGTAAGATTAATTTTGAATCAATCCCGTAGTGGTATAATTTAAGGGGCTTTTAGTTAAGAGTGGTTTCGCACATGAGACGTAAATTACCTCCGCCGAGGGACCGCCATTAAGGGTCGGCGTCGGTATGCGCCGTATCTGCGCATCTCGCGATTTGCGAGTTGTCTTAACAAAAGGTGCTCCCGGTGGTCTGTGCGTCCTAAATACTCGTTGCGATCTATCTCACTGTTTCATAGCCGCTTAGTATGGACGCCGCTGTGATATCGTTTTTACTGAGACATTGTTTATTAGTCTTCGATGGAAAATATCTGTTGTTTCAGTGATGTAGTGTACCTTTGCACATTTCATATTTGTTATAGAAATGTCTTATTGGTGTAAAACCCAGTGGTTTTATTGATAATACTTCATTTTTTCTTATACGTACCTAAAATTATGTGTAAAATCACATCACAGGATGTACGTAACAAAAAATGTTAACATAATTGTCGCAACATTAAACCATAAAAGAAAGCAAAAAGCGTAACATTTGGTTGTTATTAAATCGATCATCATATCGAATAAATCAAATTAAAAACCCGATACAGTCGGTTTTCGATGAAAAAATTATTACTTTATAAATAAAATAACAATAAAAGTGATGAGCCGTTCAAGGGAGTATATAATTATGTACAATTACTATTATAACGAAACTCAATGGCTGATAGATGATTGAAAGGATCGAAACCCATAAACAAAAGGATCGATTTCGGTTATGCAATATAATAATGGCCCCAAGTAATTAACTGATATTGTATTCGTTTCGTATTTTCAATACTTATGCATAAGTACTTTGTGTGATGGAAATACGTTTGGCCTTTTATTTTCTTTGTATTGAATACTTGAGTTCGGGAGGGTCGCGGGGTAAATTGTATTTCTCTTCAATTTTGTGCACTCAGCAAAAGAAACAATATTTAAATTTGGAATGTATCACCCTCAGAAAACTGTGCGACCATGATGAACGGAACCGATAATTCAAAATTTAATAATTTTTATATTTGGAAGATTAAAATCACGTAAATTTGAAAAATGCAATTTCATAACAATTTTTTTTTTATAATCATTGTATACTTTTTCATTTACTTTTACATATACTTTTGTATAAGAAAATCAAAATTAAACTAAACCAATTGTACAATTCCAATTAATTCCCAGTACTAGAATTAATAATTGAAAAGGTGCAGCCATAAAATTGATTTATTTTTATTCCTGACAAACAATGAAAAACTTTAATTTCACCGAAGTCATAGGGTGTGCGAATTAAGACATATTTTCACAACCCCCACAATCGCGGAAGACTAAGTTGAGCTTGCAATGAAAATAACAATTAAAGTCTGGCTAAAATTTACGACTCAAAACCGGCAAAATTATTTAAACGGGCGCTGAGGTGAATGCGACCGAAATGGGTCTTCACAAAGCGAAACAAAGGTGAGTATTCTATTGGACCCCAAATCGCTTTTGGGCCGTTTTATAAACGGGAGGAACGAAGGAAGTCTCTGTCCATCTTAAGGTGAAATTTTAACATTAATATCGCAAGTTATAATACCATAACGCTAAGTAATATCGTTGATTTAATGTTTTAACAGAAACGGAAGTGGGTATAAGAATAAATGAGATCTTCTTGAGCATTAACCGAAGATTATGTAACGGTCCAAAAATATTTCGCAATATTGATTAATTTAACGAATTTTAAACTAATATACAAAATCGTTCATTCCAATTCAATGTATTGAGTAAATTTGCGATACACAAAATAGGTATGTATATTCAAAGTAACGATAATGGTTGTCGTGGCGCGGAAAACGAATTTCCTGCCCTATGCTTTTTAAATTTACAAACCGGCGGCAATTTTATTTTATTGTTATTAGATTTTTCCGGATTATGTCACACTGCGATGTCACTGCGGAGGATTATTCCCGCAGTCTCCACGCTAATAATCATAAGAATTGCTTCCCTTTATTATGTGTGAAATTTAGAACATCAAATTTTTCCAACCATTACACTGAGTTTCATCCCTCAGTCCCCGTAATAGGGAAGCTTTTACATGAGGAGACGTTGATGTGTCTCAGTCATAAAAAGTACAATCTGCCAGTACTTGCTTGACGTCGAGATTTTGTCATTTTCGCATGTGTGTATTGTAATATGTATAATTTCATGAATAAATTACTGAGGAATTTCTTTTTTTTGCTGTTAACACATAATTTATAGCGGGTATAAGGTAGTGCTTATTGTAGCCGCGGTATTGGTAGACGAGGTACAAATAATGAAGATGTCGCTGCAAAATGAAGTAAAAAGGCGTAGTGTATCGAGCGTGCACGGTCGGAATAACTCGCAGTGTTATCGACACACGCGCACCCAATCTGCGATCGAAACACACCGGATAAGATTATCCGGTAGCCCTGTATTATTTTAATGAGACTACACGACTCCTCGAGATTCAATACGATATCAGAAAGCTTAGGTAACGAAGCGAATAAAAAATATACATACAGGTCAAGAGAGATATCACGCGGCCCCGCCGAGATGACGGGGCGCGCAACGCGAACGATCCCCGAAGAGGGATTTTTAAATTAGCCACCGAACACGATAAACTGCTGTACATCTACATACCAGCTGACGGCAGATCGGCCGATACCATTATGTCCCCGGTAAGGCACCGATTAAAAATATCCACATTTATAACCGAACAACATCTGGTATTTAAATAAGATATAAAACGCGAGAGTCCGCGAATGTTTTGTTTTTCGGTTACATTTTTTCTTTCCCCGGCGGAAGCTCCCCTCGACGGATATATTGGTATTAAAAATGTAAGGGAGATTTATGCGAATGGCTCTAAGCTTTCATTAGTTGTTCCTTATGCGATGTTTTTGCGGTCGCCTCTCCCTGACCGGTAATTTTTCATTTTTCTGCAAAGTTCCGATGTGGCGGTGCGGGGCCTGAAATTTAACTGCATATAAAGAGTATTTATATCTCGTCGGTAGCTAGCAGCTGCACGCTATGACTTATACGAGTATTATTTCGTTTCCCTGCCGTATCGAGCAAATTGAAATTAGGGAAAGTAACTTATAATGAAAAGTAATGGCAGTCGCAGAACATTTCGGCGGTTAACTTTGAATAAGTACAACGTGTCCGCAGTTTTGATTCCGTAAAGTATGGGGATAGATTTACTAAGAGACTCTAATAATAATGTGTATTATTAATAGTAGAAGAATTATTATTACAACTAGAATGGTCAATGATCAATATGTAATTGTATAACTCGCGAGTTATCCTTATAAAGAAATATAAATACAAACTTTATTTTTATAATTGAAACGGTCAATGGTCAATGTATACAACACGTGAGTTAACCTTAGAACGAACTATAATTATTAAGTCTAACCCAACTTTGTATTCCCAGAACAGTAATGTTTTTACCGCGAGTATTCTCAAACACGTTTGTAAACGAGGTTAAACCATATGCATGTAGCACATTATTACGGCTTGTGATTCCGTATGTAAATTACAACTACAACAAGGGGTCCTATTTTAACCCATAGAGACAAAACATGTCAAATTACACATGAACTTCCCTATTCGAACCTTCGTGACGAGACAAGGGATCTTATTATGTTTGCCACCAAATATTTCCTCTTAAACCTTGGTTTATGCCAGTTTTAAATATTAAGAACAGTCTGAAATTTCCATGAATACAAAATGTACGAGTTTTTGACAAACTGAAGTTTTGTTACGCTTATAATTGGCGCACACAAATCAAAACAAACAAAATTAATTCATATAATTTTAATATTTTATTAAAATCTATTTTACTCTCTGAAATACGTCTAAATTTATAAAACTTCGAAAAAATCATGATAATAAAAAAAACACAATATAATATATCAAAATATTTAGTTATTTTCTATATAAGATCACATTTCATTATAGTAGGTATGCTTGCTCGTTCGTCTCACGTCACATTAAATTATTTCGGCTAAGTAATTCTGAGCGGTTAATTATTGTGCACAAGCTCGGAGGAGAGTTGAGAATGTAATTATTATTAAACTTTACGATTGTATCACTTCACCCCTTTGTATTGCTCTATGAAAATGGAAAGACGCTTTCTAGCTGCATAGCAAACAAATTTGAACATTGTCGCTTACACAATAAAACATATATTCCCGTGTTAATATTTGTACGTCTGACCTTTTTATCAAAGTTATGACATGTGAAGATCCTGAGGGAGCTTCTTACCTTGTTGCGGTACGGGATTCATATTTAAGCTACTGTTTCTGTGTTATTCGTTTTGCACTTGTGTTAGTGAATTTTAAAGGTTCTATCACAGATAATTAATATGTAAAATGGGGGATAAGAAGCCTAGAGTTAACATTACCGATGCCTGAACGGAAATTAGCGGAGATGCCAGTTAGTAGCAAATATTTTATCATGTTTGTTAAATTTAAAGCTGTATGAATCAACATAAAAAACAAAAGATGATGGCAACATAACCATATTACTATTAATAATATTTCTGCGTATGTTGAATTTTCAAGAATTGTGTAGAATCAGTAAAACAGGATACCTCTTAGGAAACAATTTAATACTTTATGGTTACTAAATGTCCAAGCTAAGTTTTAGTGGGGACGATAAGCTGAAGGCGAGGCCAAGACCTGCTCGTAAGCTTTGTAACTAGCATTCGTAAAATTTGATATACACTTATGCTAGACTTGTACTAATCAACTTTAGAATACCTATAAAATCTGGTGAAAAGCTAGTAAGTAATATGTTCTAGATGTTTTTAGTTAAGGCAATGGTTAAAAAAAGAAACGATAAGAAATTAAAGGGTACGGAAGCAATAAGTGGTTCATTGAAATCATTATATAGGTATTTAATTATGGTGAGGCCACGCTATGTTTCTTATGCGGTAGACGGAGAGCACATAACGCCAAATATGTCTATGTATTATTACAGAGCCGACGTGCATATTCTTCGCACATTGATTTTTCGGTTTATTCAAATCGATATAATATTTTTTATAACTTAAATTCATAATCTAACAGAGCCTGACAGGGCGGTTATGGTGAAACAATAAGTCACGTTCGATATTCAAAGTGGTGTTCGCTAGATGGCGTGCGTGTGGTCGAGTCGCGTGCGCAACGTAACCGGAGCGACACGCGCAAGTAATCCAATATGGCTGCCCGATGTCTCTCGTATATCGGTACATTGCAGAAATGGCATTTTAATATCCATCCGTTAATGTCACTTATTGTTTACTTTGCTCTACGGTTTAGTGGTACGGAAACCACGTATCCGATGCTAGTTCATACTCTACAAAAGTGACAAGACTTTCGTTTACATTTTCACGCCTTTTTACTATAGTTCTTGGCATTTTTATGCGCTGTTAATAATAATTGGTATAAGTAATATCTACTAAATCCTAAACTTTAAAACCAATAAGGTAAACCATAATAGGATTGCTCATCTTAATAGCAAAACTGAATAGTGTGCATAGCGTGGTTCTGACTCCCAGCGCATTGGAGAGTCCAAGCACGCCCAGCGGCTAACGAGAGCCGAAGCACGCCCAGCGGCTAACGAGCCCCGCGAGATGCGCAGCCGCCGATACACCGACGACGCATTGTTGCTGCCGCGACAGCTTTCGCACCATTGTGCGCGAGGTGTGCCCCAGCGATCGCTCGCTGCGATCTCTGTTTGTTTTCTTTAAGACGCTCAAATTGTCTGATTCAGCTAATTTACGATGTAAACATCGACAATGAGTTACTTACTCCAACGGCCAGATTGCCAAGAAAAATATGAAAATATATTCATACATAATGTTATTTATATGAAATAATCATTTTGGATTTATGGCATTCTTATCGTCGTTTTCTTTTGAAATGCTGGAAGATGTATTCTATAGGATAAAGAATGTTCGTACCACTGAGTAAAACATATCATAATATATTCTTTCAAAAAATTCTACGTCAACAACCCTTTTATTGTTCTCCTGTGGAAGACGGGTCCTTTCGAATGAGAAGACTATAGTTTGCCACGCTGGCCAAAAGCGCATTGGAAGATTAGAGAATCAGCTCCCAACAGAATAAACAAATTGAGTTGCAAGGGTAGATAAAAAATCTAGAGTAACAGGCGTCAATTGCGAGGTGCCTACTGATAAGTATGTAATTGTTATCAATACCATTTATAAAATCAATCAAAGCGCGGATATCTGGCGCGGTAATTCGGTTTCGCTCCGCCGTAAAACTGGTGCCATCGTCAGCATTGTAAAAGCTTTCATATCAATTGAATCCATTAGCTGAGCACACAAGTCCTGTCTGTCTATTTGCTCATCAGTTTTTATCATTGGCCAGTCCGTGTTTGTTCGATCGGTCACTTCCATGTTATTGATGGGCCGTTCTTCCACAACGACACCATTGCCAACTGTTATCGCGCATTTCCAAAGCAAATCAACACCTAAGCACCCGTAATAAAGGTTCGCCAATTTGTGGTCAGACTGTAAATATTCTGTCACATTCGATATTATGCTAGACGAATCGCTGTTTGTATTTGTTTGTGTAATTTTCCTAATGTGTTTCAGATTTAAGCAAATGTGGTCGTTTTATCGTGACAATATCTACAATCCCATTTCGAATAAGGTTTTTGTATCGAGTTCCTATAAATTGCTTGTTGTAAATAATTTAAAATAATCGTTTTATAAATTACTCGTACAATTAAAATATTTGGCGAGTTTTATAGTAAATTACGAAGGCAGCTAAATAAGAAATACATGTCAAAATAGAATATACATATGTATGTACATATGTACGTATCATCATCAGCCATACATAACTTTGATGTAGGGCATTCGGGTAGAGGCACACAAATATACTATATATGTAATATAATGAAAAGGAACTACCTTATGTACGTTAAGATCG
Organism: Parelbella ahira ahira; assembly: GCA_018244795.1. NCBI lineage: Eukaryota > Metazoa > Arthropoda > Insecta > Lepidoptera > Hesperiidae > Parelbella > Parelbella ahira. The sequence goes on from DWME01004610.1 coordinate 7,200, forward strand.
AAACTATCACAGTATTATGTTAAAGTTGCTTTAAGTTTTCGCCTGATATGGAAGTGGAATTCTATTTAAAACAGGAACCCATAAAACAGGCTTGTCCTATCTACCTGTGCATGTGCCATTTGTCCATTCGACGGCACTTAGCTTAACAAAAACTGATAGTTGTAAAACAAAAGAGGTTAACAAAACCAAAGTAACAAGACCGGGCCATTTGGTACAGAAATAAACTAAGCGGTAAGAATTAACAGGGATAAAGGATTAAAAGAGTAGCCGATGCAGATTTATGTCACGATGATTGCAATCGGACCGATTCTGCATGTAACAGGCACTTTATTTATTCCTCCGCGGGAACTGCGTGAACGTTGAACTTAACAACGAAACAGAAAGTAAGTATTCTTTCGATACGAGTATGATTGTCTTAAGCGATTTATGTTGCGGCTTTTAATGTACTTTGGATGTTCCCGCCAAAAATATTCATCGTACGCCCGCTTAATGCATGCCACTCAAAATTATTTATCAACACACAACGGTAAAAAAACGCAAGTTGAATCAGGTGACGAAGTAAATCGTACAGGCACTCGAAAGGGCCACAATATGACAGCTATTTCCCATTCATTGCCACTCTATTTACAGGAACGAATCGACTGAGGTTTATCATAGCGAAGTCCTTTCAGACAACCCTTCCCGCGCTTATCTGATAACGCAGTGAATGCGTGCACATTTGTCGTCTGCGCGACACTCACTCCACACTGTCTAGTGTAAAAATTGTCAGCGAACACCTAGATAGAGATCTGCCATTTGCGGGCGATAGAGGGGTGATCTGCGTTTGCTTTATGGACACCATCAAACAACGTACATATCTGCTCACTTCTCTTTGTTATTTCAACTTAATAGTTGTGTGGCATATTGTATATTTTGTGCAAGAAATTTTAATTTATATATTATTTTATTATTATACCATCAAAACAGGCTCATTGTTAAGATAATCAAGCGTCAATTTTATCGCTAGTCCGCCCAATGTGACGTAAGTACCTACATCTTCTATCTTTAAAATAATATTAATTAATTATGTGTGCATTAACATAAAGGTTGTTCCTAATTATAGTGCAGAGTTTGGAAATGTACCCAGGGTATAGCAATAGGCTTAGCACCCATTCCATGATAGGACGATGTAACTGGTGAAACGTAGGAGTATACTATACTCTTCTCCGTACCTTTTCGGGAAGATACAGGCGTCATGTTACGTTTTTATTGTAATGATCTAAATAATAGCATTATGCAGGCGGCGCCAGAAGGCGTACCGATGGCCAGGTAATGGAACCAATCTCGTATATAAAAGCGTGGATACATTATATCGAATCGAATGCACCAACTAAAATGCAAGCGGTCCTGCCAGTAACACCTATCAATTCAGCCGAGGCGAAGCAGGCAAGTGATTGCTGTAATTTCTATAAAAAATCAACGGTAAGGTTCACCAGACACATTGATTCGAAAAAAATGTTTCATCAACAATAATTTTATTATCGTAATAACAAAATTACGGGTTGAAAATATGTAAGTGCGAATTCGAGTCTTAATGCTAACAGATTAGGGATTTTATTCCCTCGGCATTAGGTTATATGTCAGGGGGAGAAATGGTACCTTTGTTGGCCTATAGCATTATTATTTCTCATTTTGTTTTGTTTATTAATACAATTGGCTCGAGGCGCAATATTGATATTCAAGTTTGATGATGACTTGCGCCGCGAGTTTTCTTTCCAACCTCCTCTGTATTTTTATGAGTTTTATATTATAACAATTGCGTTCCCCGAACCTTTTGTTTGAGCGCCAGTGAATTGTATAATACTTAGTGAATAAATTTAAATATTTAAAAAATCATTATAGCTCGCGAGGTAAATATTTATTTTTTATACTCAGCACAACAATTCGTTTAACGATCGAGAAATATCTCTTTGCTTCTAATTTTACCAAGATATTTACGAACACATGTTACACGAATACATACGGGTGTCCATAGTTCACACAGCGTTTCTCATGGAGAAAATGGAATGACGTGTATAAATAACTCGCAGAAATATCAATTAAACAATTTTGCTGTCCGAATGGAATCGTGTGTAATGATAGTGGGCCGGGCTATAACTCAGGCGCATCTGTTCTAGGGGTATTTGCCAAGGCACGACATGCGCTTGCGCCGGTGCGCAGAACACAAGCACTCTAGTCACTCCTGCCTCAACGCTTGCACAGATTCTACTATATACAAATTATTGAACATTTAAAATTAATATTACACAGTAGTATTTCGTGCAGTCTGCCTACCCCGTACTGGGCTTATCGTAAGGATATGTACATAATATGTATCTCACAGTTAAGTCTTTTAAATTGGCGTATTACTAAATTGCGTATAAATGTAGAAGAAGCAAGCTCTGTAAGGATTGAAATATTTAGCACTCTGTGCTATCTGCCCACCCCGCTGCCTTACAACAATACAACTGAACCAATTTTAATAAACTAGTTTTTGAAAGTCTTGCTTAATTATTCTATTTCTGTCCAAATCAAACATAATTTCAGATATTAGCCGTCTACCTAGATAATATTTTGCACTTAACATTAAATAGACTACTTACCGCCTTTTGTAATTGCAATAATTTTACCTCATAACATGTACGCGTTGCAAACGTATCACGCGTGGTTATAACGTAGTAGGCAGGAGCTAGGGTGCAATAGCTCGCAATAAAAGTACCCACTTGATCAAAGCTGAGAGTTAATCAATGTCGGTTCGCCCAGAATCGATTCGAGAGAGATATTAACAAATATCGATTATAACATTAATCTGTCGGCCTTCCTGCTCGTTGTCTTTCTATAACATGCGATAGGTTCATGTGTTGATTCAAGATTTTTATTTCATTTGGTACAATTGCGATTTTAAGGTATTATAGCACATATTAAATGAAAAAAAAAGTGTATCCAAAATGTTTGTAATTGTATTGTTTGTTTTTGTTGCTTTGTATATATTAATGTATTTGTTGATGTTGTTATTTACAGATTTTTCATTGATTCATCGAGTAAAATTAATTAAATTAATCTTAAACAATTATAAAAAGTATTAGCTTACAAACAATTGACTTACCTTTTTCATAGCTGATTTGTCGTTCCTGTTGGCGTGCGTTGTCAGCAGCGACCTTAAGCAGGCCTTGGATATTCCGGAGCAGGGTCTCGGTGGAGGAGACCAGGGTGTCGGCGGTGGGGTCTACGGGTACCGAGGGCGGCGAGCTGGTGGGTGCTGGGTAGTTCACAGGCGCGGGTGACGTCGACGCTGGGAGATCTCGGTCGCCATCGCTCAGATCTGCTCCTGCCCAACAGGTATACATTTTAGATTTGATATATTAATACTAAAATGGGAAGAGAATTATATATTTATAATAATTATCGACCCATAACGTTCTACTGTTAGTCACGGGTCTCCTCTCAGAATGAGAAAGGTTTATATCGTTTGTCTCCATCTCTAGCTAGTTGGAAAAATCCCATAATACCAGGATCCAGGACCCTGGAGCACTCGATCAGCAGTCGCTCTTCCAACCAGTCGACCAACGACGCTTTCAGTACAACTGTACATAGTACATATAAGAATTTTACTTTTATGTAAGTAATTAATTATTAATGTATACAAACAAATTTTAAAGAAACGAATAAAAAAATACGAATTAATAAATAAATGAAAAATAATGAAATGCTTTTAAAATAATTGCTAATGACCCTACCAATACCACTAATATGGTCGATTAAACCCGTATTGAATAGCTAGCGAACACAACACGCTTTCTTTGGTGAATCTTTTGCTATTTTACTTTTAAGCGCAGTAGTTACACGCCTTTAATGATTTGCAACTGCACTGTTCGATTTATATACGATGTAGCGCACATAAATCATGCAGTTGGTGTATCCGCTCCCATTAATTCTCCCGTAGGTCCGTATGGAGTTTCAGGACAAAGTTATATGGAACGTATAACGTTATTTCGGATCGCGTGCGTGTATCATTCCATTCACATAGCAATTATTATTGCTGGTACATCGATATCGCGTGGTGATCACCGGCTGGCGGCTTTGATGGCCTCCGCCAACCACATACACTTATTCCGATTAACAAAATTAACCATGATCGTACTTTTGAACGCTTCACGATTTTTATTGAGCGCCGTTAAACGTAATGAATAGCCGATCAATTATATTCACATAAATACTTGTGTTATCGCAACAACCTTACAAAAGTATTATGCGGTATTAAAGCGTTTTGTTTTTATGAAAATGTGTAAACGAGTAACGGACAGTGTCATCAATAAAAAATATGTCAAACGATTTTATTCATTACTGCGATGTACGTAGTAATGTGTATAGATATTTGTTTTAACTCCATGTATGTATTAACTTCGCACGAGCAAGTTACAGAATAAGGCTCCATCCGAGCCATTCGACACCGAATGGGCTGTCTCTAACCGATTTATATGCTTCGTTTCACCATACCACCAGCTATTCCTTTTGCGACTGCGATTCAAGTATCGATGCAACATGTACAGCTTGTGAATCTAATTTCTCTATGTACACATATAACCTTTAGGCAGTCCGTAACATCGGAGTGTAGGTACATGAAGAGAGTGACGATATATTAGACAATATTCTCAGTCTACGTCGAAAAAAGAACTAGCGATATAATATATGATGTTAACATTATTGGTTTCGTTTAAAACAATATGGACGTGAAGCAGACATGATTATTTTGGTCCCACAGGTTGTTCGACACAGTGTCAATAGCGGACCGCACACATAAAAAAGAAAGTGTTACGATTGGCGTCTCTCACGGTCCGAAGTAATCTATCGATACATTTAATTTAACTGACAAGATAGTGAACGCTCATCACATAATGAAGACAACATCGTTTCGTCATTGTCGATGGCCACGATAGCACTTTCGACTTGTCACAACACCATCTTCCTAATAAGCCCAATTAACAAAACTCCACATATATTTCTCACACGAAAATCGACTCTTTTAAACATACATTTAGTATTCAAAGCGAATCGCAGCGGCGCTGTGAGATATAAAACCTTATAAATGTGAAATAAAAAGGGGTCGGAAAGGGGACGGGCGAACGAAAGAGAGATGTAACTCACGCTGGACAAAGATCAAAGTTGAATGACACGGTGGTAGAGAAAAAGCTTTTTATAATGAGGCTGTGGCAATCGTGATGAACGTGAATCACGTATCGACAGAATTAATTATAAATAAATATACGTTTGAAATGCACTGCTAATTGAACCTTCTAATCGTTTCTTCGGTCTAATTGCAGCGTGCCACAGAACGGCATGCGGGCGAATTTGAAATTTCACTTGACGCTAAAAACTGTGTTAAACAATAATTATATTTATGTCATCTTATATACTGCTTATCCATCCCAAAGTATGAAGTGGGCATACATCCTGGACTTAAATGGCCATATATGTATGGACAACTAAACACCAAAAAGACCAAACGCACAAACATTCGTTTTAAATGGAAATCGAACTCGAGCCTCCGGTTCAACGGAGTCACTAACTACTGTCTGAACATAGTTGGTAGTTAAACGAACAATTCCGGCCTTAATCGTCATAATCTATTCGTTCCCACGGCCATCATGTATTTTGTATGTATATTACAATAACCGCGGTACACAATCCTCATTGTTTCGAGTTGGGTTGCGTTAATTTAGCTATTGTAACCATCCAGTATTTACATTTGTGAATCGCTGTTTTGACTTGCACCCTCGCGTAAGCAATTGTGTATACCAATCCTCGTACGCACTGTTTGGAAATTATAATTGACAATCACTGCCTACCTACTCAATTACTGTGCTTTGTGATTCATTATTGATTTCAAGTACATAATCCATGCAACATTAAGAAGATGATTAGTCATACGATGAACGTTGAAAAATCCTATCAGGTTTGGAATGATACAGAGAGATATTTGGCACTCACTACCTTCTGCCTACCTTATACGAATCGTGGTGTGAGAGTATATTTATAGTAATGAAGAGTAAGCCTTATTTAGAATGCTTTATAACATGCGTGTGATTATACCATGCACAATTAGCTTTGTATTTGTTCATATTATCAACAATCAAACAGCCAGATAAATGTAAGTACTTAGGTAGGTACTTTGGTAATGTATCGACGTAAACTAATAAACGTGTTCCTATGATTGATGATCTGTACGGCGATAGTGAACACTAAATTCATTAAAATATTAAATACATCAATAGATTCAATCTACAAAAAGCTGAAGCTAAAATGAGTGTTGGGATGTCATCGAAGAAATTATTGTACCATCCATCATTGGTCTTGTACACGTGTTTATGGAGTAACAGCAACATCTACCGGCGCAACTACATACTATATGTAGCCATACTTGAAATATAGCCGACTTTATATTCCGATACTGGTCAGTAGACCAGTATCATCTTCTATCTTCAAACAAGTACGTTTGCAGATAGCGTTGAATGTAGTGGACGAAAGAGAATTTTGTATGGATAGATATATAGATATATGTATTTGACGCTCGGATTTCGCTGTCTACCCTGTAAGGGACCTGGCCTGACAACATATTTATAATAATGTACCACATTTTTAAGCTTTTTCTTTTTATTTAGGAAGGAATGACATAGAGAAGCGTTTAGAAATGACAATATAAATAAAAATATTTGAAATACGTATGTAGTTATAAATAATACTTAATCTTTATTTTAAAGTATTAAATTGAATTTCATAGCTATATAATAGTCAGTATACAATTATAGTCGTACAATTGCATAATTCTTTGATTTAATTTACTTATTTTAAATATTCAGTTCCATGAACATCGAGTAACATCCAGAAACATGTAAACTAAAAAGTAATGATAAAATAACGTTAAACGTTTCGTTTTAAAGATCAATTTCCTGTCGCAAATCAATCAGTCAGTAAATCCATTAAATGTTCAGCGTTTATTTGTGAGATTTTATATTACTGCTACAAAGTATAGTCATAGAATGAATTTTTATACTTATCATTAAAATGTTCCCGTGCAGAGTAAAAAGAAGAAAGTTGTTTTATGGCTGATAATTTCCGAACTATGAATGCTGAAGGTCCAGGGCTATTACTGGGTAATTTTGCTGAACATTACACGCTGAGTAAGTTCGCTGAGCGGGTGATACAACTAAGCTAGGTTAATATTACACGCACGCTCTCATGTACGCTTGTGATCATATGTATAATATGGGGAAAAGTTAATTTATTGTAATTAAAATGTGGATACATTTCTTAAGAATCGAATCACAGGTTACATTCTTTTTCTTTCTTTAATCTTAGCCTGGCTTTATGACGTGTTTTTGTAGACACAGTTTTATATTATCTTAATTTAGATTACCTATATCTATTCGGTGTATGATCAGATTAAATTTAAAAGACAGTGTATTTTATTGATTAGACGTTCTTGGGAATACCGATGAAAAATAAGTACATGAATGTTTTTATTATATTCCACGACTGTTTATATATTGAATAAATTTAGCAATTTTAGAAAAACTCAAACCATTTTACATTGAATTAATATTAAGACTCGGTGCAACGTTGGACACATGACATTATATTTCTGCTTACAGAAATTCTCGTTGTTACGTGGAGAATGCTCTTCTGTGACATCGATACGCTTTTCGTTGAAAACGACGGAAAGGTTAGTTGGTGAATAATATATTATACAATGAAGCTGCTTTGATAAAGACGCTTCAGTGAAAATTGAGACGCGGGAAAGTATACATCATGCAATTTTACATTGTGATTGGAGACTTACCGTCGTCCTCCTCTTTGACGTTGTGGTCGTCTGTGTCGGATAGCGCCGCGTCGCTGTCGTCGGTGTGCGAGTGCGGCGACGCAGCGGCCGTGGCGGCGGAGGGCAACCGCGGCGGCTGCGGCGTGCGGCGCGACGCGGCCGAGCTGCGGCCGCTGGCCGAGCCCTCGCCGCGCTCGCCGCGCTCGCGCTCGTTCCGCTCCGCGCGCTCCCGCTCCCCGGACCCCGACTTCGACAAGTTCAGCACGGGACTGTGACCGGGTGATGATCCTGTCAACAAATTACGGCTCTACTAACCTTCTTCCATAACATAGCATCATAAATAAATAAAGTGAAGACTTAATACTCAATAGCTTATTTTACAAAAATCTTACAATATTAAAAAATGTGTTAATATTTTACAAGTAAAAGTTTAAAATGCTGTTTACCATTATGTGATCCCTCGCGAGCTTTGTCCATCGCTATGACACGTTCAATGTCTCCCCTTTCGTCGCGCAACCTATAACAAAACAACTTTTTTTCAGTCATCAATGTCTGATTTCTAACAAAGAGGTAGACTAATCGGATTTTGCTTGATTTTTAATTCATTTTAATCTTTTGCCATCGAGTTATGTTAATTGTAGGTGATTTCGGTATGTGATTTAGTATCGTTTTATTTAAGTATTGCTAGAAACTATAAACTATGACGCATTAATAACTTAGTGGTTCACAAGTCAGTTTCGTCTCGGAGGGTGAGGGCTGAAATACAGGCGCGTACCTCTTTCTTTATAAAATTATGGACGTCTTAAGATTAAATACCATTTACGAATGTACAAACGATGTTCTTACGAATTTATATACCTACAGTTAAAACTTTATAAACATTCATATAATGAGTGATGAACGAAGTACATCAGGCCTGTAAGGATAGATACATTTGGCACTTGCTGTACTCTGTCTATCTCTCAATAGACCTGGCGTGATGTTGTATATAAATAATAATAACTTCTGGAGATCGTAAAAGTGTTATCAG
>DWME01004611.1:0-16061 GCA_018244795.1 Parelbella ahira ahira
GGTGTGGCACTATTACATTTTTCTTACTTAGATTTTCTATTATAAATTTTAAGTAGTGACTCGGAATATGGATCTGTGTACGGTGTATAACTACAGGTTCACCACTTATTCCATGGTGATACATAACACGAAACTGATGAAATGTGAGAGCGTATAAGCTCCTCTACCTACTATTTTGGGGATTACAGGCGCGACATCAGGATAAAACGAAAAATAAGGACTTGGCCAAATAAACAAATAGCAACATCTTTTACACGAAATTTGCTAATATGTAGCACATAATTCCATTCAACAAGACCATAATATATCATTTACTAAACAGAAATTGTATTGTATTTTGCAATTAGTGAAATTTCCGAGCACAAAATTCAGCTGCTCATATTAATTGTATTACAAGAGGCTCATTAGTGCGGGCCCACGACGCGAGTTGGGAAATAGTTCCGCCATCTGCAATATTTCATTTTAATGAAAGTAAGACCGGAAAAACCACACCAAAGGATGCGCACAGTCGAGCATGCTCAATAATCTTTGCGGCTTGTAACAAATTACTATCGAACTTACAAACATCATAAGATTTTAATACATGGCAGTTTTGTTTTTTAGGGAAGGCTTGTCTAATAGTGAATGCCAATGGGTTTAAATATTTTGGGATATCTCCATACACGGCCATCTGACCCCAAAGTAAGCATATAAAAGTCTTGTGTTACATGTAGTAATGATAAAAAATAAATAGCTGAAAGCCGCGGAGAATGCTACTATTAGTCTTCGTACAATAAATGTAATGTACATGTAAATAAGTACATGTAAATAAGTATGTGCATGTACATGTAAATAAGTAGTTATTATTTCAAACCATGCTCTACCAGAGTAAAACTATGATTTTATTTGTGATTTGTATATTTATTTGCAAAAGCACTAATTTCCATATGATAACACAATTTATATATTACAGAGAGTGCTTGGGTCGATCACAATATCACTGATTGTATCTTTGGGTTTTTGTGCCTATTTTCTGAAGTTTTTTAAAATGCTTATACTATTCTTTATAATAAAAACAATGGTAGCTTATCAATATTGCATTGTAGATAAAAGTTAAAAAAGATTTGACTTTTTGTAGTCTCCAAAAGCCTTATTATTTCCGGGTAAATAATACCGGACGTACTTGACTTTTCGCGCTTCGAAGCAGTCCCAAACTGGAAGTCAATTAAGAGACCCATTATGGATTGAAAATTCTGCTAAATAATTAGAAAAACATAAATAAAATCAAAATTAACGCCTAACGAATAAGTGTCTGATAAAATGTAAATAATAAAAATGTTTCCTCAATATGTTATTATTACAGGCGCTCATCTGCTAGTTTTTCTAATTAAAAATGTTTCATGCTGTGATGTAGCTATGTAAATGGAAATTCATAAACTATGAATAGCTGTTTCAAAGTCAAATATTACGCTAGCGTTTAAAATTAGACTCGCTGCGCAGTACTTTGTATATGACGTTGCTTATTCACTATTAAATATTTACTATTTTAGAGTCTTATATTAAATTTTGCACAATCTTACTTTTCTAATATTTATGGTTAACCTCTTTTCATACGTCACAATTCACAGGTCTACCGGAAAAGATTTCTTTAAAAATAAGTTTGGACTGAAATAATGAAACAAATAAATAGATCATGACATATTCAAACGAATGCGATACAGAGTATTCACTGCTCCTATATTAAAATCAACATTATCTACAATTTAAGTGAAACCCATGCAATTCATTAATTCAATGCAATGAACTATGACAAATGTCTAGAGGCAACTGTGACGCCTGACCATCATGTGGATCGTCTGCCTGTTTACCAGGCTTTTTGTATAATAATTCCACTTTAATATTGTTAACTATAAATAAAATTAAAAAAACGTAACATCACGCCTGTAATTCTCGAAGAGGTAGGCAGAGAAGTGTAGTACTCTCCCACGTTTCACCAGTTTAAGTCCCATGGAATAGGTGGTGAGACTATTGCCATACACAGGGCACAGATCCAGACAACAAGTCATTACTAGAAATTCTAAATTAGAAAAATCCAATAGTACCCGACCCGGGATTTGTACCCAGGACCACCCGATCGGAAGTCGCGCTTGCAACCACTCGACTAACGAGGCAGGCAGTAAATTAAATTACTGCCAACTTAAACCAAGACAACCTTTATTGAGCCAGCAACACCTATTATTTCCGGTCAATAAAAGGTGCTTTTTCAGTATATTATGCTTTAAGAAGAGTAGTGTCATAACGTTGTAACTCTGCTCTGCCATGAGCTGAGTTACAATATTTTACTCTTATCCGAGATATTTTGAACTCGACAGTTGCACAGTGAAAATAAATTTGTGCGGTTACTTTGCACTTACAGCCAGCACAGAACATTAATGGCTTTGATATGTTTCAACCCGCTGACGTGACTGCTAAACATTAATATTTTGCACCGAAAGGGATTGGGGAAAACTACACGGTTTCATAATGAATATTAAAATCGCAGTTTAGTTATTAACTTGCTGATAAATTTTGTTATAGTTTTTTAAAACATTCTAAGGGTTTGGGTATATGAGATATTACACGAATGCTGGTAGACGCAAGTGCGAAGGAGACCAAGGTTCACCTTGATGGTATAGATCAGATAATGGCCAATTGGGGAGTCAGAAATTTCACAAACTGGCCCACGTATATAGAGAAATAAATATAGAAGAATAACGTGCAATGTGTAAGGACACACTTAAATAAAAAAAGGTTACATCAGGCCTTTAATCCCCAAAGAGGTAAAACGTGATAGTTTAGTAAAATGTTTTCACATTTTACCAGTTCCATCTACGTTCCACTACGGGACAGCGGTTGAGCCTACTGCCATACACCGGGCACAAATTTAGAGGTTAAGCCACTACTAGGAATTTCATGTTGGAAAATTCATGTACCTAATTCAACTAAGGACCTTCCTATCAGCAGTACCGTTTGCTACCACTCGATCAACGAGGCGATTAGTGAGTGAGACAAGTAATAAACTAAATGGTTGATATAATCGAGGACATCTGGGGTTTTAACTACCTATTAACTGAAATAAGGTCTGGAAGGATCGTACCGTTTAGGTCTCTGACTACCACGCTCTCTATCTCTTACCGTAACGTGCTCTCTACGTATCTAGAAGGGACATAGTGTGAAGATATGTATATGTGTATGTATGTGTGTATACATTAACTGAAATAATTGTCGTAACTAGCCCGGTCATCAGGAAGTTAAAGATAGCAGAGTGCGGACAGGAAATAGCGTTGCATAACTCCATTACAACCGGGAAGCCATTGTTGGTGATGTCCGGTCATAGCTTACGGTTTACAGGGCCGTTAGCTCGCCCCCGTTTCGGGCCCGTTGTTAGCTTGTGATGTATGCGTGTTTGCTAATACACGGTAACTTAGGTTGTTTGAGCTGTTATTACCATCGGCAAATCTATGCTAACTTCGTAGTACACGCTGTGTTGTTTGGTGTTGTTTTTGTTTGTTTTTGCTTTTTTTGTTGTTTTTGATTTTCTTTATTATATCGTCGCGCCAGGTCTCTTACCGGGTAGGCAGTGAGTAAAAAGTATCAAATTTCTACAGATCGTCACAGATTCGTTACAGATCTAACGTGCTTTTTCTACATGCATCACTTTCTTAATATATGTACATATGTATGCAGAATATTTCCATCGGAAACTTAACTTGAGTACTAATTCCCACACCATAATGTGATTAATATATATTAAATCGAAAAGGAAAGTCTTAACGCCATCGTCTGTTCAGCTGCTTCGGGCTTGTTTGGAGATCAGATGGCCGAACCTGGAAATATCCAAAGACATTATTATTGTTGTTATTTTTGGTCTCACATAATGTTTTCACAACGGCTGTATTATATCTAAATTTGATATATATTAGTTCTTTTTTAATTAGCGAAGTATAAAAAATTGCAACAGGTTATTACAATTATAACAAAAATACTATAAAACTACTGAATTGCGAAGAGACGTTTTATTCATAGTATTATAAATTCGTGAATAGACGTTTCTAAAAGATTAACAGACAATATGTATATCTTTTTACCTAATATTATTATTAAGAAATATATTATTCTACACTGCAGAGTTTTTGTAAACTGCGTACAGTGATGCTGAGGCTAACGCTACGCCGCGATGAAAATCATATAATTAATTAAATAAATCAAATCAAACAATAATAAACCATAACACAAAATGTTATTTGCTGATGTTAAAATATGCTTATTTTATTTTTGTTTATTTATAATTTATGTTTTGTACCGTTTTATTAAATATTTTTATTTATTTAACAGTTAAAACATCCTTGTACATATGTCTTACGATTTATTGAATATCAATCAACTAGATTAGACAATGAATTCTATTGGATGGTTAAAGGAGAACGGAGCGGTCAGTCCCCTCACAATTAATCACCCCAATAAAACAAATGAAAGTGTTACATTAGTTGTACGTAATAAATCAGTGGATAGATCCTAAATTATTGTCTTTAGTTACTATTCGATTGCGCACTCGTGAACAGTTAGAATGGAAATTTTAGAACTTTAATATATCTAAAACTATTATTATATCGCCACGCAATGTCCATTACAGGGTAGGGAGAGCACCGAGTGCCAGGTATCTCCATCTTTTTGGACGAGACGTGATTCTTCTACATCCATCATTCTCATCGTACATGTGCGTCAGTTTGTGAGATTTCATATTGACGTAGTTAACTTATATTATATAATACCATTTGAAGCTTTTTGGGTACTTACCTACATATTCCATCCTAGACGGTATCCACGCTTTCTATTAGTCGGGATCATGGCAAAAAGCAAGCCCGTCATATATAAAAAAAATATGTTGAAAAAGCTGTAATTATTTGTCCAACAGTACACTTTAAAGCGTTAACTTTATTATGTTCTAGAGCAGAATGATTAAGAATATAAAGCGATAAAATTATCATATAATACTTATCGCACCGACACACAATTATTACACTAAAGAAAGGATTAAGTATCTCAGAACTCGTTGAAGAAGCGACCGCGTTTATCTGGGATGAACCAGATTTACGTAACTATAAGCGCATTTTGCCAGCATCTCTTCTTGAGTGTTTTGTATTCAGTTTTATTTCCTCATATTCCCTGCTAAACTGTGAGCAAAAATGAATGCAGATATAATAATAATGGTCATCAGCCGGTTTTCGTTTACTGTTGGACATAGGCCTCCCAAATAGTACGCAACTGAACTCGATCTTCAGCTCTTCGAATTCAAGCACTGCCAGCGACTTGCCGTATATCGTCACTCCACCTATCTTGTGGATGTTCTGTGCAAAATTAATGTAGGAAGGTATATGAATTTATATTAACCGGTAAACAAATAACTAGTTTTATCACAACGTTATAAATGTTGAATTAATATAGAATTAAATGGTCCCATTCATTTTAAACTATTTAATAATTATAATTGTTTGCATTAATTTAGCCGAGTGTAATTTAATTACCGCCTTAAACAAATAACAAATATTTGGAGCATTTATTATCGTGTCAACTTGACAATATATGAATGCATATGTTTTTATCGTTCCGTAATTTGTTATTATAATCAACGGTATCGTGTGAAGTGTGAATTAATAATAAGTTATTTTAAAATAAAGAATACCTACATTTCTTCGAAAAGTAGTATTTTGAATGTTATTCAATTTCGAAATAAATGCTTATTAATAGCGTAGACAAAAAATCATTTTTAAGTATATATATTGCACGAAGTTAGTAATAGTGGAGTAAAGAATATTAAAATATTCGAGACTGGACACACATGTATTTTCTGTTGAGAAAGGTGGTTGAAGTCGCCTCTAACATGTAGTAAATCGCCAATCACATCAATCAAATACAAATTGTTTTAACATCGACTATATTGGTTAATATTATATCTACTGCTTACATAATTATTAGATACCGCCTGCATATGTATATCCACCGAAAATCAAAAACTTTTGATACAAAATGTACAAATATTTATTTTATACTTACACAGAACAAGCACATCAGGTAAGAATAGTGAAATTTGGCCCTGTCTGCCTAACTCGTAAAAATCTGGAATGAAAAAGTCTAACATATTAAACCTTCATCCATAAGATTCATTGGTTACTTTTGTACTGTAATTAATGGTTTTTGTGTATAAATAATGTAAGTCTATAGCGGGAAATAATTACTTAGATTACTTAAAAAATGTCCTCCCTGATACCCCGGTACCGAGTGGCCTGCCGTTTGTCAGGATTACGCGGAAGAACGCCAGTTCAATTGAACATTTGTCTCTGCTCTCATTATCTGCGTCATTCTGTACTTTCTGTAATGAATCTTTATGAATTTTCTTATTGTTGAATGTAGCTTTGTATACAGTAATCTTCTGGCCTGCTATTGGAGTTGCCTATGTCCAACAGTGGACGATGACGGGACGATTATGATAATCATACAATAATGTAAGTTACAATAGAGCCTCACTCATGAATCAGTTGTTACCATAAGGTCAAATTAATCCATCATATCTGGTTTTAAAACATGGCGTAGGTATATGTCTACAAAAAAATAGACGTTTATGATTAAATATCAATTGCCCTTAAGATAAAGGATAACATCGTGAGGAAACCTACACACCTTAAAATTCTCCAGAATGTTCTATAAGGCTTATGACGAACCGTTACACTAAATCGTTTCAGCTGCAGACTGCCAAAGGATATTCTTGTACTGCAACCTTCTGTCTACCAATATTTTTCCTTCCTTCACTTCGAATTATTCAAGTCAAGAATGAATAGGCATCTTCTTTGCAACTGTGCTTCGTCCTGGACTACAACTCGTTTATCATCAGGTGAGATTTTAGCCAATCGTGAACCTACAGCTCAATGCAGTTTCTAAGACTTAACACTGAATATTAACATTTAAGATGGTTAATCTGTTGAAATCCTGCAGAAATAAGAACATCATCATCATCAGCCGCTTCTCCTTCTAATTTCATTATAACCAACCAAAATATAAAGACTACTTGTAAGCGTCGTGTCAACATTTTTAAGTTTAAAGGATTTCTTTATTCCGAAGTTTTAGAATATCTGCACAAATAGCGAGTCGGTAATAAACAGAAAAATAAAATAAAAAAGAAAATTTGAAAAGTTTCAGTGTAAAATATGACCACAAAAAAACAAAAGTAAAATTTCAAAGTGTACATTTCTGAATTTTATGATTACGTGCCAAAGTATATTCGTAAATTAAACCTTCATAAAGCCTTTGCTTCGTAATTTCGCTACATGTACAAAATCTCTCTCGTTAATTTCAACCCACACATTTTCTTGATAACAGTTTTGATGTAAAACTACGTAACTATAACTATTATTATTATACCATCACGCAAATTCTCTTTTAGGGTAAATTGAAAGCATCCAAGTCCTAATGTCCCTATTCTTGTCTATACTGAAGAAGGTAGATTGATGCTATTGGATTCAGAATGCCCAGGACCGGAAGGGGCGGCGATGATTAGGGGATGCCTATGTCCAACAGTAGACATCCAAAGGCCGAATATGATGATGGCGATGTCTACACTTACAAAGATAACGTGCTTCTTATACAGTCATCGCTATACACGCATGCCAGTTATGAAGACTTCTAATTCCCCCATCAGCCCGTCCATATAATTATAAGAATTCATTCATTCATTCATTCAATCAATCAATCATTCATTCCGTAACACATATAATTCTTATAAATTTAACTAGAACGATAGAGGGAGCATTTATTTTTGAAATCCGTAACAAGACGCGAAGGTCCTACAAGTTAACACTGAACGTTATGGATCATCAATTTTTCAGACCCGAAAAGCCGAATATTGTTACTGCTACCGAAAAAACGCTGCGAAGCGACTCGTTGGCTCGTAGCAAGGGGAATTTAATGGCTCATAAAGGGTCAAATTTACGAGTGTCCAGCCTGCCAGCGAAGCGGCTTCGAATTATCTGATCAATACCGAACTCTACATTATTTGAAATGCATAGTAGCCATCGGGAAACGAGAGGCCCTGAAAGATTAATGAAGCGTATCTCCAGAGTGAGCCGTTTTATTTATCACCGCGTCCGATAAAAAAATGTATTAACTTGGCAGTGTTCGAAAACGTTCATTTAGATCCGTATGAAAAATGTCTTGCGTCTTATTGCGTAAATGGATCCAAGAACGTTACAAATGAGGTAGAAATTTTACTTGGATTCGGACAATTTTTAAAATCAAAGTGATTCTTAGTTTTGTTTTTCTGTTATATGTGTATAGCACATGATTCTTACTATTTCATATCACGAACACAATGAATAAGTAACGGACTACAATCGATAGTTTTATATAAAAGTCTTTTTTATTATTATTTTGACGTAATTAATCTGTATTATACAGTAATGAGCATAGTATACACGTATCAACGAACATATAAAGCGCTTTTTGATGCGTAAAAAATTCAAACACCATAGTTAAATTTAAAAAGTTTTAAAATATCTTATGAAAGCATTAATACAGATAACGAATTATATAGAGCCGGGGAGATAACTTGAAGCGAAAACCTGAACTTCGTGCCGAATTCAGACAAGTTAAAGGTAGTTAGCGGACGGCGCCTTTGTTCCACTGTAGTCTCACTCTCACTTCATACTAACACAACTATGTCCCGCTAACCTCCTGCTCAAATCTGTAGAAACTAACTTCACCTGCCCGAGATAACAGCGCAGTCTCACTAGCGAAACGTTTGAACTAACTAATGGCAAATATTGAACCCAAAACTTAGTATATCTCATTTTCATTTCACTTCAGTGTGAATCATTCGTTAGATTTTGATACGTTCACTGAAACCGTCGAAAACTATTTGCGCTCTTTGAAATTCTCTAGGAATTCATTAGACTCTTGCAAAATTAAAATAAAACACTAAGAGAGGCCTTGTTATACCATTTTGATATTTTTGTTATGTTATTCTTTGGCAGTATCTTAATATCACCAATTATTTTTGAGTAATATTCTTGAAGGGAATGATTTCTTGTAGGGAATTTAGATTTCGCCTTAACATAACATAAATGTAAGATAAAGAGTTATTTTCATTTCGCGTACAATAATTCTGGTACTAAAGTAACTCCGTTCTTCCATGTTCACCGCCCACGCGTACAGATCAGTATGGAATTAGTATCTATGATATTTTCATACCCTATATTGGATTATTTTAGACGAGAGAAGAAACGTTATTTAAATTAACATATCAGTTAATATTATTTCTTATATTTATACGAAAACCCGAGCAAGTATTTGTTATTAGGAAAAATTTACGTACTGCAAATAAAGATTGGGTTGGCCGTTGGCCTATTTGTCAAAGATTCTCTTTTTGTCATTAATAAACACGTCTCTCATTACTTATCGTTTTTTCCCCGCCAATAATAATATATTGTTATTATGAATACGACGGTATTGCCAGTAAATTGTCATTTAAAACTTGTTTCCCTTTTTTTCTCTATATCAACAAAAAGGACATCGTGAAACGAAACCTTAATACAAATTTAAATATTAAATGTCGATCATACAATATAATTTTTCATCACATGTAATGATGACGACGATGATATACCAACACCGCATATCGTTAGGTAATCTTTTATAAAATGATTACGTACTTTTATAAAAATTAGTGTAAAATGACTTTATATTAAATCCCACTAACAATTGTGTACTACAGATAAGCAAAACAACATAATGTCAGTGAAGTTCTAACAGTGTGTAACTTAAAAATGTCTGCTTTACAGAGAAGCAAATTATTTGTGCGCTTTCTTTTTAGCGTGTGATAGTTCTTCATCGAATCACATAAAAAAGTTAAAATCGCCTAAAACTGACTTGAACACTGTTAGCTAGAACTGCATTAACGATAAGCGTATGGCATCACTAAAACAGTTCGCCGAAATTCGCTGTGACGTAGAACTTAATTATAAGCTAATTCACAAAACATTTTGTTCCGCGGTTAATAGCAACCGTTTCGCCGAAATTGAGAAACCTAACATGTTAAAAATAATAAGCAAAAATAGCTGAAATTGAACAAACCACAATGCAAAAATTTTAATATATTGCAATTGAATTTTAAACAAGTTTGCGTCTTGGACCGAATACAGCTAAAAGACACATTGATAACCGTAAACTAACCGCGAAATTGTATGCAGAAAAACATTTAATATATGTACAATACTTTGTACCATGGTATCATGACACAATGTTTCTATGTATGTTTCATTGTTTTCAAATTCGTCGAAAATATATACATATACGAATGTCCGTACGTGCATCGCATGTTAAATATCCGACGCGCCGATCGCCCGTTGTTTTTATACTAGTCCAATACGAATCAGATTAGATTACCAGCATTATTTTCAATAATGCCTCCGAAAGATGTTCTTCTATTGTTATTTGTCCCGTCTTCAATGCTTTTATGTTTTGGATACAATAGCTGGCTTATTGTTTTCTATATTATATATGGTATGCTATGTTATATTTTAAGTGAAAAGAGTCTTATGACATCACCAACCCTTTTATCGTTCCACTGTGGGACACAAGTCTCGTGTCAGAATGAGAAGGGTTAAGCCCATAGTCTGCCACGCTGTTCACGTGCGGATTGACAGACTGCTCTCGCCTTAGAATAAACTGTGCAGAAGACTAAGGTAAGTAGGCTTTCCGTTTTCTTTTACAGTTGCACCAAGTGATATTTAAGTTGTGTAATTTCGAACATAACTTTGTGAAGAAGAGATACACTCCAGGTTTTAAACCCACGACCCAAGGAGGAAGGATTTTAAGCTTAGTAAAAATTTGCCTCTTTTTCAAATTTTAAAGTTTCCATTATAAAATTCTATACATACCTACCTATAGAACCTCAACACCGCATCAATTTAAACTGATGATTTCATCGTGCTTATTCATACTCACTGTAAATACGTCGGAAGAACAAACTCTTGTACAATATCGCAGGCCAAGCACACATGTATAACATTTTAAACAAAAACATTGTTAAGTCAACAAGTATTGCTACACGTAACGAGTGCGACTAATTCCATATAATACCACATTGTTTAGCATTTTCATGGACGAACATAAAGACAGTCGCTGACATTTCCAATGCAGTAGACTAGCACAGTAGGTAGTTTTCATTGTGGTTGAAAAAAGATCACTTGCGGAATTATCTCGAGATGTAATTAACAGAAAATTAAGTAAATTTTTTTGCTCAATAAAATGAGGATGACGGCACAAAAATACTCGATTCTAATAATTGTACACGTTCGAAAACTAGTACCTGCTCTGCGTAAATACCAATTGCTTATTTATGCAAACAATGATAAAGATACACATCGATCAAAACATACATACATATATATGTACTTACAAAACCCATCAAACACATATCTCATGGATTGGGAAGCGGATGCGAAACCCTCTTTACAATAGACCGGCAATATGCCAAGCGGGACGTCAAAATTATTCCAACAAATCGATTTGGATATCAGCAGTATCCGAGATATCAAAACGGTATTAATACCCTGCTTCTGTTGACTGAATTAAAATGCCTTGCGCATACACGTCCTTACATTAGTCAACACATTAGCCTACATATTGGTATACATATTGGTCTAGACATTAGTCTACGCATTAGTCTGCACATTAGTGTATACATTAGTCAATAAATTAGTCCACAATTATTCAAATACCTAAGTAATACATTAATATATAGATTAGTCTACACATGACGTAAAGGGAAATTGGGACCAAGCGTTAGACTATAACGAATATGTAGAAAATATGACTCATATCAAAACATTTGGTATATCTGTAAAGATTGATAAATATATATTTTTTTCCAATCCTCCATATTTGAAATCAAGAATCTTACATAATCGAATAAATTGGGTTCGTTCGCCGAAGAGCGCTAGAAACCAATTCTTGCCTAAAATAACAGTTTGTATCAGAGATTTCTCTTTATTCTTTTCGAAAGATCGGCTTTACTGTTCAGTCATGCGTGTATGACAAAGACAAAGGGAACTCTAAGCGCGCACTACTGATGTTACAAGTATGGCCAAATATCAGAGAATTTAACTGATTTGTTACGGGACACCTGCAAAATATGTCAGGTTCCTCTATCACTACGTAATACATGCATTGAAATCATAAAATATATCATCTTCTTTCAGACTGTATCTATATATAAAAACTCTGTTTGCTCGATGTGTTATGTAAAAAGAAAAACAACGCAAGTTCAAGCTTCTTAATAATAGAATCCAGGATACACTCAAAATAAAAGCTATTGGAGATATACGAAGTACTGCCATAAAAGCTTTGCATGAAGCGAAATATATAATAAAAGGGACGCTTTTTGACGTTGTTGTATAAAAGTTATTTCAGGAAGAAAGGATCGATCCCATTCTAGGAATAACCTTTATCCGGGATTTATGTTAGCATCGTCAAATCAGTTTTGATTTGATGATACGAACGGTATGTAGCCTTGCTGTCAAATTCCGCTCCTGTGAAACTTTTGCTATATAATTTGACTGTATTTTTATGTTTATTTGAAACTGAAACCTGAGCACACATCAACAGATCTCAGCGTCTATTGTGATTGTATATTTTTGAATGAGTAAAATGGGTTTCATTAATTCTCGTCTCTTCTCTTCTTCTCAGCCAAGTATAAATCTCAAACTGAAGTCCACTCAAGCTCTGATGAAAACATTTGTGATCTATTAAATTATAACTAATAAGCGATTTCCACACTAAAAGGTAACCAATTGTGGAGGATTCAGTATCGTATTTTTTTTTAATTTAAATAAGCAACACCTTTGATACTTTATTATAGAAATAGTATAAAATGAGATAAAGAGAAAAGATTTAGTTCGAGCATCATTTCAACGCGATTGGAGTCGAACAAAATTAGATTATAATATGGATTAGCCTGAGAAGACCTCGACATTTTACTATTTTTAAATCTTATTAGAGAATATTCCCTAACCTTCGATCTTTAACACAGAACAAAACATGATAAGACCTAATGAAATGTTCCTTGTGAAATTTCCCGAGTGGGTGAAAGACAGAGATCAAATCAAGGATATTTTAACTATGAAAGTTTTGGTACAAGTGTTAAACCACAAGTTTGTAGTAATGTACACAAAATTATATTTAAAGTGGTCTGCCTACTTTGCAAACGGACTGGCGTGATATGTCATAATAATAATAATATTTTAAACATGTTTACTACTAAACCTAACGTCGAAAAAACTAACAAGGTATAAGACAAATAAAACTGTACTGAAGATAACAAAATAAAAGTATTGTTACGTTGCGAAAATGGAACAATATTTCAAAACTGCAATCACGGAATCACGCTCAGAGGATAAACAAGCTTATAACAAAACTGTTTCCTCGCCACTTTTTGTTTACGACAGTTTATTTTCAAGTACATATTACGTATGATGTACTGTGGGTTTTACCAACAGATAACAAAAGGTCCGCCGTGTAAAGAGCTGAAACCTTTTACAATTCGTCGAGACGCTGTACGTGTTCGGGTCTAGGGAATAAAAGTTCACGCTTGACTTATCAAATCCGAATCCACGACGAGCTCGAGGTTGTATCCGAAATAAGCGAAGGCATCGCGGGGAAGGTGAATTGGGATAATAAAGAAATATACACAGTAAGAATATGTACACATGTTAGATGGGTTAATCTTCGTGGTTCGACGTTCCGACTTTATTCATGAATTAGAAGAACGTTTCATCTCACAATATCCTTCAGTAATAAGTACCATATCAGAAACAAATATTATGTGCTTGCAATGCTTGTTACACCGCACAGCTGGCCAGGGGTCTCTCCAACCACTGAAAATGGTCTAGAACATTCCGCACAACGCATACGACAACACAGTATATGACAGAAATATTATCGCTTTTAATTTTAGACTTTATTCCATTCCATTCCATCCAGCTACTTCATTTTATATGAACAATATGAGTCATAACTGTCCAGTAATTACGCTTTTTAATCATTTAGTCCAATGCACTGGAAGCTGCAGGCATATCCCGTTGACACTATGATAAAAAAAAAAACAATAAAAGTACGGTTGACATTTTAATGATATGTCAGATTTTAGAAGAGATTGTCACAAACACAGTGTAGTATGTTTATATAAGTTTTATTGTAATCTGTGATAAATAAAGTCGTTAATATGACTTTTCCTTTATTGTAAAATATCAAGTAACATTTCAACTTAAAAAAATAAAAATGAACTATGAAACCCCCCATGAAGTCCCAGGGGCAGAATCATGGACGTGTATCAACTGTTGTAAGCTATAAAAATAAAGTCTTTTCTCACTATTCCTTGTTTTTAGTGAACGTACATGTTAAAATGTTTTTTTTATAGCTAGGCGCATTTAATGTAATCCTCAGTTTTAAGTAAGATATTTCATAGCAAACGTTCCTTTTTCAAGTTGAGATAGTAGCAGAGAATCAATTTTAGGTAGCAGTCGGGAGTGGCCACTACCGCCCAGTTTGCAGCTGACGTTGAACAGGACTGGGAGATGACAGGAATTTTAGTGTCAATTCAGTTAGCGTAAGTTGTTATTAAAACATACTAATCATATCGAAAACGTCACTTAAGTAAATAAGACGGGTTATCACACGTGATAAATATGTAGTTAATATAAATGCGTTAAACTGGCACTCTTCACAGGAGCTGAGACATGGAGTCCACTCCAGCACAAATCCAGTTGTGGTACACCCGTTACGTAAAACGGATTGCGGCCAAAACTTTTAAATAATTTGGTGAAAATATTACGTCCAGTATTTTGAGCGCTACATAAAAATGTATGAATATGTCAAAGGGAATATTGAGAAAAAGTTATCATCTGCTTACACTCATATCTAATAAGTCCCGGCCCTACTCCTTCAGAAACCATGTTTACGTAGATGACGGATATCCTACACTACACACACACACGGATAGAAAATGTACTTTTCATCCGCGAAGTTAAACATATTTCATATGGATGTTATGACATAACCTTATCTAATCTACTCACCCACAGCAATGTTAGCAACATATTTGCAGTAACCACATTTCATATTTCCGTCTTACTAAATATTCTTTGGCATAATATGCAAGAGCATAGCAGAGTAAGTATATTCTGTATACATACATATAATAAATTGTATATTCAGTTCCTGTCAGACTTGCATAAAAAAATCTGCAATGTTTACATGGAAATTGTGACTTGTTAAAAGATAAATAAAAAAGTTATGTTGGAGAAATAACATGCCAACAATTTTTAAGCAATGTAAATGTTAATTAAATATAACACTTATGTTCTACTGTTAAGGACATATGTACATACATACGTAATGGACGCATGTTATACCTGTAAATATAGAGACATTTGGCACTCTGCGCTCTCTGCCTACCTCCTAAAGATCTAGATCTAGAAATTCCTTACCCTAACGCGAGGATTTCGATGATATTGTACCGACGGCAATTGAAAGTACTTTTCATAAACCGATCCCTCGGTATACACATAGGTATAAAAATATTCCAAAGTACATCTGTCTATTGTTATTGGCTTTTTACCTGATATCTGGTTTCCATTTGTAAATATTCAATGTTGGCCACTGAATAATCTATTTTGTTCACGACATTAATGGATTCAAGGGAATGAAAATTTATACTGAATTTGATAATAGAAGCCGTTTAAATAAATAAACAATACCACCGACTCTGTACAGTGTTATTGTTTGACTTAAATGAAATTTACTATTTTCTTCAAAATGCTCGTTGGTCGTGTTTCTATTACACATTTAAAAACAGAATTTAAAAAAGAATTGCTTTTATCCCTACTAATATTATAAATGCGAAAGTAACTCTGTCTATCTGTCTGTCTGTTACGCTTTCACGCCTAAACCACTGAACTGATTTTGATGAAATTCGGTATGAAGATAGAACTGAA